>CM073761.1:49391231-49420261 GCA_037127475.1 Arma custos
GGCAGATTTGGGTTTGGGTGACTCGTGGACAGAAGTTTGTGAGCAAATATTAGAATAGAGAGATTCTACAATAAATGGAAAATTAAAATAAATCAGGATAAAACCCAAGCTATATTATTTACAAAGAGACCGGATGATACCTCACAGCTGAAGATAAACAGAACTTCTGTACCTTGGACAACGCATATTAAATATTTAGGACTTAACATGGACAAAAGGTTAACTTTTACTTTTCACACTGATTATGTGTGCAATAAAGCTAACAGAGCTCTGTGTACTGTATATCCTTACTTTAATAGAAATTCTAAATTAAGCACAGATAATAAGTTATCATTTTATAAAGCCTGCTTACGACCTATACTAACATAATTACAAATATTCCAAAACAATGTCTTAGAATTGCTGGAAATTATGCATATGACACTAAAAATAAAATTATGCATAAAGAATTAAGTATACCTTACATTAATATATTTATCAAAAAACTATGTAAGCAATTTTTTTCAGAGTGTAAAAACAATAAAAACCCGCTTATAAAAAATATTGGGAACTATACAAAAAATAGTACTAAGCGGTATGTACATAAACGGACAAAACACAATTACAATTTTCGTTTATTTCATTATTATTAATTTTTTTCTCTCTGTTGGAAGTTTTTTATACACTTTTTCTTTCATTGTAAATTATGATTCCCCACAGATATATTTATTTACAATTGTTTTAATTTGAGACTGATCTATTGGCACAGCATTTTTATTTTGTGAATTGTAGCAAATTATACAAGGAAAGAAAAAATTCATCCGTGAATGCTAAAAATTGATTTTCAGAGAATTGAATGAATAACTTAATATATATTGGTTAATGCTTTTTAATACTCAGAAGTGAGAAAAATTAGAAAAATAAAATGATGCAACTAAAAACTATTATTTTGCCATTTTTCAAAATCCCTTGATTGTATTTTCCTGCTGTAAAATAATAAATAATATTTTTTAATAAATATTAATGGAGTTTATAATTTTAAAAAATGAAAACATTAGGTAAAGTTAATACGACTGAATTATAGCAATATCCTATACATTTTTGTTCAGTTTAGTTAAACTGAGGCATATTATTACTAATAGAGATATTAGTTATATTTTAAGTTTCTATTATTAAAATAATTTTTTTATTTGTGTTTCAGGTAATTAAATCCTGTAATATTTTGAATTCTGAAAATGTACCAGTGCAACTGTAGTACACAATCTTTTTACGAGTGAAGGTGAGAAAATTTCATTTCTTCTTTAGGACTTGAATTCAATAATTATTTTTGTACTATGGTTTGAATTTTTTAAAAATCCATTTCATGTTGCATTGATAATATATTTGCTGATTATTAATTAGCCCCCATTTTAAAAATTATAAAACTGTTCGAGATGTTGAGTACTTAGGCTTAAAACAAAATATTGATTTTATTATTTTCGGTTAGCTTTGTACATAAAAAAATGATTTATAGTTCATAAGAAAAATATGAATCTTTTTTCACTGTATTCTCTGTATTGAAAATAACAGCCCTAAAATCGAAATATTGGTGTAAGATGTATCTCGTTTTATTTTGTACATGATGCATTCCATTTAAATTCAAAACCGGTGCTAAATTTTGTCTAACGGCTTAAATAAGTAAGGGACTTTGTGATTTGCCAATTATAAAAATATTCATAATTTAACCGATCGATTACGACTAAAGACTTAACAAACAGTTCCTCGATCCACGTTGCTAGGCAACACTGATAAAATATTTCATCACTAAAAACATTTTATATATATATATATATATATATATATATATATATATATATATATATATATATATATATATATATATATTTAGAAGGAGTGGAGTGGCTCAGTGGTAGAGCACTGAGTTGCTATGGCGAAAATCCTGGTCAAAATCCCGCTGCAGGCAGTTACTTTTATTTAGTCTGTTTGCAGCTGGAGATGGATCATACGGGATTGAGGACCCTCCTCACCTAGGAGGTGACCCCTTTATAGGTGACCCCTTTATAGGGGCTCACCCAGCCTCTATAAGATGTTAAAAAAATAGGGTACCCAAAGTAAGGGGGGGGAGAAATCTGGCGGTTGAGCGCGACCTAGGACAAGTCACCTCCTTGCAGAACCTTGTCCATGAAACAGCACAGTCTCTACCATGTACTGAACCCCAGACCCAGTTTACACGGATTGTAGTGGTACAGGTGTGTTTATATATATATATATATACCTTTTTTACTATTTTTTTTTATTCTCAATCAGAACATACCCTTTAGTTCATATTTAAACTAATTGATTTTATGATAAATAAACATACAAATTATAGTATTGACACAAAAAACCCAACTTATTTCGGCGCTCATTTTTTTATAACATATTTGTTGAGGCGTGATTAGCCAGAATAGAAAAAAAAACAAAAATGAAATGAAATGAAATAATAAAATATTTTTTAAGTTTGAATATGCTCGATAACTTTAATAAATTAGATCAAATACTGAAACATGTGGATTTATTAGATTGAAACATAAATACAAAATTATACATTAAGAAAATTATATATATACAAAATTAAGGTAACAATTCTAACAGGAACTAGAACAAAGAATGAACAAGGAACTATGGTTTTTAACTAATATTAGGGATAACTGTTCAGTAGGCAACTTTACAAGAAATGAAGTCTCTTAATAGCGGAATATCAAACTCGGGCGACGGGGCCACTCGGCGAGGGACGGTAGCCTCCTTATTGGATGGCGATGCCAATAGTCTTTAAGAATTGTAACCGCGCTGTAAGGGCGCTTGTTAATCCAAGTAAAGGTTACTTACTTAGTTATTTGATAATCGTCACCTGGTCTTCCAGTCTTCCAAATGCCTGGCAATTGTCTTGGTTGATCAGTCGCCTCTCTGGACCACGGAGTAGCAGAGGGGGTTGCGGAGATCCAAGGTTGCTTCTCAGTCTGATGCCGTGAATTTTGCAAGCTGGTGATTCGTCCACGGTTGAGCAGCAAGTGAGCGTAATCGGAGAACATGTGGTGTATATATAATTTCTTTTTATTTAGATGGCTATAGCCGATCATGGCGGCAGTGACTAAATTATTGAATATACACTGTTTGACAGTTACACGACTGAACAATATTAAACAAAATACATTATTTTGTAAATTAATTAACTCCAGTAAACAAATTTATATCCTTTTGACTCGTATTATATATTTAATTTTATTTCATGTCGAGTTTTTAATAATGATAAATAATAATTTATCCTAAGGTTTAATTGTTCTCTTCAGTAGATTTGAGGGTTTTATGAGTTTCCTAAATAACTGAAATCTGAAACTGATATTTTAGGAGTTTAATAACAACTAATTAAAATTTTACATTCTTAACTAACAACAAAGGCTAATTTAACCCGCAGGAAACGTCATAATAATTTTATATATATTAATTTTTAACTAAGCATGAATATATTTTAGCTTGAAGACGACACTTTTAATTTCAGTGATATTTCAAATTTTAAAAACCATGTTAATTTGAAATGTATCAAATGTAAAATTTTTTTTTTTAAGAACATGATAAATATATAAATCTTAAAGCACTAACCAAAAAAAAAAAAAAAAAAAGAAACTACCACTTTAACTCATTAAGAGACGTGTTCAGTACGTGGTAGAGACTGTACTGTTTCTAAGACAACGGTTGTGGAGGGAGGTGAATTGTCCGAGACCACGCACAACCACCAGGTTTTACCCCAATTAAGGATATCCTCATTACAGAGGCTGGGTGAGCCCCAAGAGGGGTTACGGATCAAACGGGTCCATATGTCCTTTAAAAGATTAAATAATTTGTCTGTCATAGCCGAATTATAACCCCGGTATCTTCAGCAAAGCAACATGAAATTTTGTTTGAAATGATAAATTTCGCTTTTAAGTATTATAGTAACTTCGTCGATAACAAAGTTGATGAAGCAAAGTGATATGTAACTTAATATAAACCGATAATAAACTAACTTCATTAAACAAGATCAATTTTATCATTATCGCTGTTTTGTTAATTAAAAGAAATTTAAGTTTTGGTAATCAACAATTCATTATGATTATTGCTATCTATTCTAAGGGAATAACCTCAGTACGGTCCACGAAGTTGTAGTTGCTTATTCAATAAATATTATTACTGTTATATATAAGATAACAAAATATACCTGTACCGCTACAACTCATGAATTCAGTACATGGTAGAGGCTGTAATGGCCCTAAGACAACGGCTTTGCAGGGAGGTGATTTGCCCAAGTTCACGCTCAACCACCAGGTTATCCTCCAATTAAGCCTACCTACTTAAAAAGGCTGGGTGAACCCAAGGAGGGTCTGAAGATCCCACAGGGTCCACCCATTCTATTACCAGATTAAAAAAAATATCTGCCACAGCTGGATTAGTACCTGGAATCTTCAGCATAGTAACTCAGCGCTCTACACATTAATCTAGCCTTCTTCCTATTAGATAATAATAATAATAATCATGATATATTTTTCGATTTTTTCTTCCGCTGAATTTACTTACCATAATATATTGGAAAATTTAAATGTATTTGACCAATGTTTGTTATAATTATTTATTTCTGTTCTATATACAATATATAAACAAATTTCTAAGGAAAAAAAGGTGCAGAATATATTTCCAGGAGCAGTTTTATTGCTAATCCCTGAGGATTAAAGAAAAAACCTGTACCACTATAACCCGTGAAGGATCTAGGATTCATATTATATTAGAGACTGTACTGTTTCTAGAACAACGGTTGTGCAGGACGGTTATTTGTTCTAGATCACGCTCAACCGCCAGATTTCCGCCCCTAATTTGGGTGCTTACTTTATAGAGACTAGGTGAGCCCCAGGAGAGTACTAGATCCAATATGATCTAATTCCGGCTGCTAACAAACCAAATAAAAGTCTTTCCAACAGCGGAATCGGAACACAGGATTTTCGGCATGGCAACCAAGTGCTCTACCACTAAGCCAATCCGCTCCCTTTACTGTACTAAAGGTCACGATAATTTATATTTTTGGAAAACCTTATATGAAAAGTTGAAACTTGTGACTCATCTCGAAGCGTCAACCAATCAAGTTTTTCAAATCGCTCGTGTATGGTATCATTTTACTTGCGACCCCGGCCGTACAATTGACTGCTACACATTTTTGGAATTTCGAAAGACTCAACAACCATCCAAGACTCAACACAAATTTTCATGACAACAACCTTCTTGGAATATTTTTCATGACCATGCGCAATTTCTCGTCTATTCCGCCTATTGGACACTTGACGGAATTGGTCAAGGATGCCAGGAATTGAGGATTTTGGATATTTCGGGAATCGCTATGAAGGGAATGTCGAACGAATCCATAAGGGAGAACTGCTATTGGGCAATAACGCCAAGTGTGAAGGACCTAATGAAATAGCACTATAAACTTGTAAAAAAAAGTCGATATAAAAATAATAAATCTAAAATGTAATAATAGCAAGTAGTAATAAAAAGAAACAATCAAAATAATATTGATACTTATATTTATTTTGTTACCCATTGATAGTTGTTACTCCTAGCGGGCTTTTATTACCCGCACAATAACACATATTTCTCAATAAATTTTCTTTTGAGTTTTACTATCGGAAAAAGTGATTTGTAAAAGTAGATAAATTAAGAACAATTTAGTTTATAAACTACAAAAGAAAAATTTATCGTAAAAAATTTTTGCTAAAATAGTAATTAGGGGAGCGGAGTGGCTCAGTGGTAGAGCACTGAGTTGCCATGCCGGAAATCCTGGTTCAAATCCCGCTGCAGACCAAGACTTTTATATATATATATATATATATATATATATACATACACTAGAGGTCATCGAAGAAAGAAGATTGAAATGGTTTGGTCATGTGAAACGGTCGGACAGTAAGCGGATCCCGAAATTGGTCATGGAGTGGGAGGCCGAGGGAAGGAGGAAGAGAGGAAGGCCTCGAACCCAATGGAAAGCTAAAGTGGAAGAAAGCTTGGCTGGGCATGGAATGACGGAGGAGGATGTGCTTGACAGGGACGAATGGAAGAGAAGGCTGAAAGAAGAATTTGGATGAGGAAACCTTCATTTGTGAAGAAAATCCTTTAAAAAAAAAAATATATATATATATATATATATATATATATATATATATATATATATATATATATATATATATATATATAATGTTATTCTTAAGGGACCTGGTCCCTGAATAAAATTATTTTCTATTCTATTCTATTCTAAAATAGGTAATGAATTGTAAAGGAAATCAATCTTGGTTGTTGAATTATAAAATAAATATTAATTATAATTATAGTAATAAAAGGCATAACTAACAGCACCAATAACTGTTGAAAAACTTCCGTCCACAGATTTTTATCCAAAACTTAGCCCATTCAAGACCGATTGCACACCGTGTGTGCAATAAAAATAATGTGCAATTATTAGTTATTCTGAGTAAACTAGTCGTCAAAATAAGATTTTTCTTGAACTAATAAAATCTGTAAACTACAGGAAAACAAAATTTGGCATTGGTTTTACTGTTTTTTTGTATTATTCGACTTATTTTTTTCAGTATCCTTGGCCCAATCCGTTATACAGTTTATACAGCTGACATCCCAACTC
The DNA here is from genome assembly GCA_037127475.1 of Arma custos. Taxonomy (NCBI): domain Eukaryota; kingdom Metazoa; phylum Arthropoda; class Insecta; order Hemiptera; family Pentatomidae; genus Arma; species Arma custos. The sequence goes on from CM073761.1 coordinate 49,397,908, forward strand.
ATCCTAACACTATCTTTACCACGTATGCTGATGATACATGTGTTTTATCAGTCAACACCAATGCAGTTATTGCATTCCAAAGCCTCCAATCTCATATCACTGATCTCGAAGAATGGTGTCAAAACTGGAGAATTAAAATAAATTGTCAAAAATCGCATCAAAACACTTTCACCTTACGTCGTAAACCAATGACTTCCTGCCCTTCAGTATCCTTTAATAATATCCCACTGGTGCCTGTAGAACTGATCCGATACTTAGGGTTGCATCTCGACAAACGATTAACCTGGAAAAAAAACCGCACGACGTTTCAGGCTACTTCAACACTTACTAGACAAACGCTCTAAGCTCCCAATTAACTACAAAAGGCTCATCTACATGACCATCATACGACCTATTTGGACTTACGGAGTAGAGCTTTGAGGTTCCACTAAGCCATCGAATCCCTCTCTTATCTAATCCTTACAATCCAAAATCCTTCGTAAAATCCTTAATGATACTAAGTAAAATAACTTAACAAGCCCATGCTAACCTTCGCGATACTATCTTTTTAATTGTAATAACCAGGCGAATGTTCCGCCATTTCTGAAAAAAAATAGTTTAAGAAAAAATAACTGAGATTTTAGGTCTATAGCTAATAATGTATCCTTTTACAATATTTTATTTTAATAGCTATTATTTTTTACGTTCAGTTCATCAAATATCGAATATTCAATTAACAGATTTATTAGTACTGCCAATGAATTAATATTATTTTTGTAAAACAACGGGGAAAACGTTAATTAGAATAAATTCAAAGACATTTATTTTTACGGTGAAACTAAAAGTCATTAATTAGGAAATTCTCCTTTCGGTCAAAGAAATGCCCTTTAATTAAAATGTTTTTATTTGTTTAAGCATTTCAAAGAATTTTGTGTTTAAGAATTATTTTTTTAAATGGACTTAAGCTTTAATGGTGCCTGTTGCTTGATTTAAAGTTAAAAAAATGGAAGATGTGTACATAATTAAAATTGGGTGGGGAAATAAATAAAAAGGTTTAGCGAACCTTTTAAGGTTTGATGCCGATAACGGCAGTTATAACCTTAAACATAATCCTCCCCCCACCTACGCCTGTTTAGCCGGATATTTAGTCTGTTAGCAGCCGGAGATGAACCATAGGGCTCACCCAGCCTCTATAAGTGGGTACCCAAAATAAGCGGGGAAATCTGGGAACTGAGCCTGATCTAGGACAAATCACCTCCATGCACAACCGTTGTCCAAAAGTACAGTCTCTATCATGTGCTGAACTCCAGACCCTTTCAGGGGTTTAAGTGGTACAATTTTTTTTTTGTATGTACTACTTTTATATACATAGTACAAGATACTTTTATTTTATATTATAATTTAAATTATTATTACTTCAGTATCTGGTTTACACCAATAGTTTCTTTTATATATATATATATATATATATATATATATATATATATATATTTCTCTCTATTCTAATTATTTATTTTAAAAATAGTTTTGTATCTCGTCTAAAGAGGAGCTCCAACTTGGGCGTATAATAAATTGTTGTTGCTGTTTTATTTTTAAGGGCAAACAACTACAAATGGTTATTATTGCCCTCACCACTAGAGAATATACATATTTACATTACCTAGATAATTACTATATACATTATTGTTACACTATTACTTAGTATTGTTACATTATTACTTAGTAAAAATATTGTTACATATAAAAATATTAACATACTATACTATATTAAACGTATAATAGAAACATATTACATATAGTAGAGACATATTAACGTATAATAAATAAATAATAAATAGTTAATCATTAATTAAGGAATAAATTCTTTGATCCTCCATCCAGACAATTGTCTTTCCCTTATAGATAAGTTCAATTAATATTATTTTAAATACAAAAATAAATTTTGTTTATTTTTTTAAACTGGGTTTAAACCTTATTTTTTAGGTTAAGAGTAATAAAAACCATTTTCCAGTCATTGTTTATTCTCGACTTTCACTCTATTCGAGACGTTTCGAAACTATGGTGTCATTTTCAATCTTTTTTTTCTGCATCTTTTAAAAATTTCCTTTAAAATTTTTTTATATAGTCAACAAGTCTGGAAAGTCATATTTTTCAAAAAATCCTTGGGGGATCATTTGTCCTCCATGGTCAATAAAAGAATATTACTAGTAATATTAAATTTCCTTTAAAATTTTTAAAAGATGCAGAAAAAAAAAATTGAAAATGACACCATAGTGTCGAAACGTCTCGAATAGAGTGAAAGTCGAGAATAAACAATGACTGGGAAATGGTTTTTATTTCTCTTACCCTAAAAAAATCCAAAAATAAATATTTTACAATATTGTAAAAAATTCGAACCATGACGGAAAAATACCTCATAAAGGCTCATTAATAATAAAAAAACCTTAGTGAACCCGAAGGTTCGATACCGATACCACAATTTGATATACATACATATATATATATATATATATGTATATATATCCCGATTCTCTCTCTCTCTCTCTCTCTCTCTCTCTCTCTCTCTCTATATATATATATATATATATATATATATATATATATATATATATATATATATATATATATACCCCGATTCTCTACTTGCTTCACCACTATAAGAACATACTTATGTGCCGGATACAGACACGATAAATAATGGAATAACTCGTTTATTCCGAGTATGATTATTCCTAAGAGAGAAGGGAATGAGACGTATTCAACATATGGGCCGTATTAAATGTGAGAAGAGAAGACTTTATCTTAAATTACTGGGATCCACTTACTAAACTTGTTCAGTGTTCCGTCTTCGTGTTACCTTGGTCTCCAGTTTCATTTCCTGGTCATGACAAATATTCGTATACCTCTCAACGTTTAATATATATTATTTATGCTGGCTATACACCTCTCTGCGCATTATAAATAATTCTTAGTTACTTCATTCATACCCTAAGTGTATATTCCATACTTTATTTATTTTGTTCGTAACATAAGAACGAAGCTATGTAAGCGTTATGTAAGCTATGTAAGGGGTTAGATTCCACAGGGTTCATTAAATTTATGTATTTTTCATGAATAATATCAGATGACCTTATATATGAGTGGATGAATATGGTCCGGGTGTAGGTCAGAAGAAATTCTCTTTGAAAGAACTGTTTATTTAAAATCCAACGTTTCGACCAACTTGCAGGACTTCTTCAGGGTCCTGAGCGGTCAGAGAACCATTTTCTTCTTCTGACATATTCAGTAATGAGTTCGAAACCGGGATCTAAGTAATAACAACACAGCGCTCTACACACTGAGGTAATCATCTCCTAGAATGGATCAAACATAACGTTTTATATTTTATAAGAAAATTGTGTACTTGTGTATTAACCGATCAGCAAGAAACCTATCTCCTTATCTCGTCAAAACACTTCTTATCACTCGTCTCATTTGAGTTATTTGTTTATGCGTTATTTAGTCTTTTTTTTCTTGCTAATTTTGTGGTACCGCCTGTTCAAAATTAATAGAATAATACTTTGGGAATGGTCGTCTTTATAAGAAGACACTGTGAAATACTCCCCAAAGTTCTGAATTATTCCAAAGATGAAATCATCATGAAAAAGGTCATCAAATGGATTCTGACAAGGATAGAAATGCAGATGATTTCGTCAAAAGTGTAGGGAAACATTTATATAAGAAGAGGAACGTGTCTAGAGGTGTCTAGAATCAACATTTTCTTAAATGTTCTATTTTTCAATTTCCATTAGCATAAATAAGAAAGCACTATATATTAATGTGACCACCAAGAAAGATTATTTTCTTTTTGTTTTTTCCTAATTTGTTTGATATAATTTCGCGTGTCTTAATAAATTGCTGTTTTAAGCAATGGCAACACTGTTATAAGTTTTTTAAAGTATTTTTTTTAGTAATGGCAGCATTAGTTTTAGTACAGCCATTTTGTTTTACGAGTGACGGCGTGCATAATTTGTGTTTGAAATTTTTGTGGATTTATTGTTTCTTTTTCATTAAATACAAATCGGATTCGGTAAGTTCATTATTGATTTATTATTTGTATCATATATTTTAACTATTTTGATAGTTTTTTTTTCATCAATATTTAAAATAGGGTGTAAATAGGGTGACACCACAAAATATTAGAAAAAAATAAAGATTTATTTTCTAAACTATTTTTATTCAATTTCATATTATTATCAGATAACTAACTTACCCATAAAACTAATATTTAGACTCGATTTACATAATTACGCATACAAAAAGATAATGCAAACATGTAACAAGAACGAATCTATCCAGTGGTCACATTAATATTGCCAGGGACTGTAGGTGTTATGAGTATCAGAATCAGAATTATTATTAGATAGAGAATATTATTTAAAATTAATGTAAAACATTACTCTTCGAGTAGGAAATACAGTTTAGACAGATCAGATTAGACAGATAGACAGATTAGACAGATAGACATCGTTAGACAGATATTTCTGCAATGTAAATATAAATTTGTTTTAATGTAGTGCGGGTGTGTGCAAACACATAAAGGTTTTTTACGGGATTGAGTATTAAGCGGATAATCACATACACTAATTAAAAAACCTTTTTATTCGCTTTTACTTCTTTTTTAATATACCTTTAATCAAACAAAAATATTAAAATTTAATTCCTACATTGTTGCTTTTTTAAAATTATAATTCTAACGGCACTGTACTACCCCGAAGTGTAAATGGAACCCGGTTCTTTACCTTTATTTTTTTTTTCGAGTAAATTAAATTTGTCGCAATGAGGTTGTGGGGAAGAATTTATTCGCAAGGGGCGCTTGGACCCCCCCCCCCTCATTTGTGTAACTTGTTTAAAGTAACCTTAAACTCCTGTCTTCCCTTAGGCGACAAATTATCCATGTTTGTGAAAGGCCCGTTACCTTTTATTAATTCACTATGCATTTTCCTTCTCTTCACATGATGTTTCACAGAAGTAATTAATATATTTGTTTAAAAATATATAGCAACAGTATCATCGGAATATTTAATTATTTAAATGAAACCGCCTTGTAAAATATAATTTCTAATAAAATTGATGTTACAATGTGTGCAATTTTAATGAATGTACAGTACAGCAGTATTGTGATTGGCTGTTGTGTTAATGCTATACTACCCATTCTACAAAATTACATACATGCTAAGGAATAGCAATTTTATTCCAAATTATAATTTTACCAACGTTTGTAAAACAAATATAGCTACCATATTACCGAAATATTTAATTATTTATAAGAAATCGACGTGTAAACTGTAATTTAAATAAAATTGGTATAACTTACCATTTCGTGCGGTTTTTAGAATGATTAGTACAGTAGTATTATAATGACAATGACTCATACAAGACTGAAAAGACAAGAAACCGCACGACGTTTCAGGCTACTTCAACACTTACAAGACAAACGCTCTAAGCTCCCAATTAACTACAAAAGACTCATCTACATGACCATCATACGACCTATTTGGACTTACGGAGTAGAGCTTTGGGGCTCCACTAAGCAATCGAATTCCTCTCGTATCCAACCCTACAATCCAAAATCCTTCGTAAAATCCTCAATGCTCCTTATTTTTTTAAGAATAAAGTCATCCATAACAACCTTAATGTCCCTTTTGTTGCTGATTTGGCCCGAACCCGGTATCTATCCTTTCATAACAAACTTCATTCCCACTCAAACCCTTTAGTTTCAAACCTTGCTTCCTCTTCAATTCCCGATAATCCTCCGAGGCGTCTGAAAAGAAGATGGCCACGTGACCTTCTTAGTTGAACTTTGAGTTGAGCACTACCAGTAGGTAGTTTCTCTACTTGTCATTCTCATGTCATTATATGTCACGTATCCTATTTAGTTGTTGTATTATTGTAATACAGTTGTAAATATCAATAAAAAAAAATTAAAAAAAACGTTGTCAAACTTCGTTTTTAGCTGATTTAAAAATATAAAATACAAAATATAGATATAATTTATATAAGGGGTGTGTGTGTTGGTATGCTAGCTTCTGATTGGCCGAACGTTCTCGCAGCCATCCCCCCTACTATGTTCAACCTATGTTTTTGAAACAGAGGTTTCAAATATTACACAATAAACTAGAAATATTGGATTCCAATTAATTTATTTATATTTCGAGGGAATGTATTGCTTGTATGTGCCTGTGTCAATAAATAAATAATTATTAAATTATCTATTTCACCCAAAATTATAAATAATAAAATGATACTTTCGGCGACATCAATTCCTATTATGGAATCATTGCAATCAACATATTCTATGAAAACAGTCGTTTTTTAAGCGTTTACAACATTTCCAGGTAAATAATTAAATATTTAAAAAAAATTAATATTCAGTTTTACATTTTGTAGGTACGTTTAAAGCTCCGTATGTAGTATCGTTTCTGAATAAATGAAATTGTGATTTTAAAAGTCAAACAAGGTCGGAAACCTTCCCGGCTAAATTTAAAGTAGGAAATGTCGTAAAGAGGAAATTAAATGAAATGGTGAGGAATAAACAGGGCGGATGGAGTAGCAGGTGTCATATTATTGGAAAGGATATTGAATAAAACTGTTTTTGTCCTCGGGGCGAATTAATTTTAATTTCCCTTTCTAATTTAAAGCTGCTCCTTTAACTGAAATTATCTTCGGCGGTTTTTACCTCGGCACGTTGAAAGTATCTCCCTTAAATAATAAATAGAATTATTCATTTACCTTTGTACTCTCCTGCGTGTTAAAGAACATGATGAACTTAATTATTAAGTGCACGGTTCTTGAAAAAAAAATGTACTGCTACAACCCAGGAAGGGTTTGTGGTTCAGTGTATGTTATAAATTATTGATTTTATAAAATGATTTAAATTCAATCTTTGAATAAATACTTTTTTAAAATCACATCCTCTTTCAATTTCCAGATATTTTTTTTAATTTAAAGTTTATTTAGTTTATCCCCCAAATTCAGGTAGGCGACTTGTCCAAACCGACAATTTTTCTATTAATTAAGGGTACCAAATTTACTGAGGATAGCTGAGCCCCTTGACGACCTACAGACCATATGGTCGATCCTTGTCTATCAACATATTAAATAATTTTAATTTTAAAGATAGTCCCTCGGCCTTGATTCGAACCCGGAACCTTAGTCTTTCCGTGACAGCTTTCAGTGACTTTTCTCTTTAAAAATAAAAATTTAAAAATAAAAATATTTAAACATTAAACATTTTACAATAATTAGTTAAAATTAAATGCTTTGGATTGAGATGCGGTTCAGAAAAAAAAACTAGATTATGGACTACATTAATGAATCCCAGTCGTAGAAAGTTATGCATAAAAAATCATCGCATATGTTTAAAAACTTTAGAATCTTAAGTATTTAAATAAATCATCACACGAAACCATTCTATACGGTCATATCCATAAAAATAAAATATATATATTGAGAAAAGATTGTATATCAAAGTGTCGTGAATACAGATGTTATTAATTTTATAGAAGATATTAATGTAACTCTTTTGTTTTTTTTATTTATTCATACCTACAAACACTTAAAATTGTAAAATAGAACGTAGTAAATTTAAAAACAATTTGTACTATCATTAATTGGTTTTTAAAATCAATACTGCAATATTTTGGCACAGAAATAAATTTAAAAAATATCAGTACCAACACAACCCATGAAGGGTATTAGTGAGTTGATTTAGCCGATATCAAACTCTACTCCAAGGTTTTTCTAACAATTAAGAGTCTGTACTTTATAGAGGCTAGATGTGCCACAAGAGTGCCGATCAAGCAGGGCCCATCTATGTTAAAATATTCAATAATTCACTGGCCACAGTCGGTTTGGGATCTGGAACCTAGTGCTCAGGAACTCAGCGCACTACACACCAAGTTAACTCGTCAAACAACAATAATTTTTTTTCCAAGTGTAAATGCTTGTTCTTACTATTTTACGCACATTCAAATATGTGTGTGTGTGTGTGTGTGTGTGTGTGTGTGTGTGTGTGTGTGTGTGTGTGTGTGTGTGTGTATATATATGTATATATAAATATATTCTACAAATATATTTTATGCTATTTACTCACCCATATATGCTAGTAATAACATAACAACAACAACAATAACATAACAACTATTAAACTATTTTACACCATATAGTGATGTAATATATATAGATAGTTTATATAGTTCAAATTTCTGTTGTTTTTTTAAAAATTTATTGTTGAATGCTTAAATACTGTTGAAGACAATATGTATTTTTAATGATAAATACATTTCCTCTTTGGGACACTACTTAAATCATAAATTAACCAAGGAAGAATAGAGAAAATGATATTTTTAATTATTTAATAATAAAATGAGATTATTTAAGAATTTCAGATAAAACGTATTTATCCTATAGGTCTATTATTTTGGTTTTCACTTAACATTATCACCATAATAGTTTACAATTTTTCAATATAATTATTGAATCAGATTGGTGTTTTCATTAATTTCAACACTTCATTGACAATAAACATTACAGCTGCTTAAAGTAATATTTTAAATATTTTTTAATCCAAAATTAATTATTATTTTTGTTCAATAGCTAATTGTCTCAAGGCGTTATAAAAGTACCCCAAAAATATATTTTTGTGTCTATTCATTATATATCATAAAAATAATAATTTTACTTATTATAAATTTTCATTTCATTATATAGTACATTCATATTCATTTTATGGTAATGTAATTTACTAAAATTAAATCCTTATTTGACTTCAGTAAATGTAACATATCATAATTTTAGCCATTATTAAAATTTAATTTTTTATCAATATCTTATTTTATTTGGCATTATGATTATTTGAGGTGGGTTCTTACCTATTCTCTTTCAAATAAATTTAAATTTATGTATATATATATATATATATATATATATATATATATATATATATATATATATATATATATATATATATATATATATATATATATATATATATATATATATATATATATATATATATATATATATATATATATATGTATATATATATATATGTATATACACGTGCGTGCACGTGATAGATTAATAGTTTATATCTGCTAATTTTTAGGGCCATATTAATTTTTTAATATTAACTTCTTTCCTTTTTTTAAAGATACAAAATTAACTGTATACTACTTTTTAATTACTAATTAATAATTCAAAATAAAATCAATTTAATTATTAAATTAAGGTTTTTTATGCTTTAACATATTTTTCCCTTTTCGATTTGTTTCTGTAGTAGTACATGGACGGAAAGTGGGTATGCGGGGATTTATGGTTTCGGCGTTAGCCTTCGAGTTCAGTAATTCCGACCTTCACTATAATTATAATTATTATTTAAATTTCACAATTAAAACTATTACCAGTTTATTGCAGCAATGTGTTCATAGAGTTTTGTCTCAAGTTTCATAATGAGCATTGCGTTCACAGGAATCGCGATCCCAAAGGAGCGGGGATGCGCTACGCGGAACACCCCAATTATTTATATATTTTTTTCAACCTCCCTTCCCCTATTCCCGAAACCTCTAACTTCATTCGTAAGCGGAACTAAATATCAGATGATCTAGTGAGAGCAACTGATGGGGATAAATATTTTGTGAGGGCTGTTCCACGAGGTTGTAAAATATTCGCTGAATTGCGTAGGCGGAGGAACCCATCACCACATCATAACTGTGCTCGTCTTTTCCCACACAGCTCCACTTTGTCTTTATTTCCCCCTCAACTTGCATTGTTTATTAATTTTCTTAATTATAATTTAAAAGAAATAATAATGCTAATTAAAAATATCTTTATAAAAGTCTTGGCGACCCGAAGGTTCGATGCCGATGCCTCCTAATACGTACAACCATCCCCGGATTACCGCTCAAACCCTGATCCAAATTAACTGACTGAATTTTCAATGACTAATTTGAAGAATCTTTAACTCTTTTTATTATAAGCGATTAATTTCCTCTCATTATTTGCAATAATAAAAATATATTATAATCGGAAAAAATTTCATAGTTAACTAAAAGAAATATTTTCTCACATAAACGGTATTATATGAATTAAACGTCATCAAGATAATTTGTTCGCATTTACTGGGACAGATCCGTACTAATTTTTCCTATTTAAAATTATCAACGTAACAATGGGTTATAATTTAAAATTTAAACATAAAACTGTAAAATGAAATGAAAATTTAACTTTGAAAATAAAGTTAATACAAACCTAGCTTTAAATTCGAAATCTTGTTCAAGCATACACCCATATTGCCTCCGTAATAAGAATTAAAGTATGAACAATAAATTTCATTTTTGAATATTTCGTAAAATAAGTAATTTTATCGTATTTTTTGGTTAACATATTTACATTTCTATAATTTATTGCGGGTATAAAATGCATCTTTCTTCCTCAGCGTCAGCGGCCGGAGATGGATCATATGGGATCTAGACCCTCCTTGGGCTCACCCAGCCTTTATTAAGAAGGTGCCAAAAATAAGGGGGGGAATCTGGCGATTGAGCTTGATCTAAGACAAATCACCTTCCTCCACAACCGTTGCCCATTAAACAGTACAGTATCTACCCTGCACAGAACCCCAGACCCGTTCACAGGTTGTAGTGGTACAGGTTTTTAATCTAAAAGTTGGATAATCACGTAATAATTGGAAAATGTATAGATATATAACTCAAGCAATTGACAGTTTTGTGTTTGACGAGTCACCACGAACAGGCACATTCGCCCTAAAGATAGGCCTACACCGTAGCCCGAAACGTTGGCACAACTAAAAACTAAGCATCACTTAATTTGTGTTATCTTTGACTGCACCCCTGACCAATACAATCCATCATTAAAATTATAGAGTCAACTATTTTCCACTCAAACGTAATAGGGTACTTGTGTGCCACCGTTATTTTTGCCTACGTGTTCGCTTGCGCGAGCAGTTATATTTTATAACTGTTTTATTTCTAACAGATGATTATATGATACATTATATTTCTACCACAAACCACCCCTAACCTTCCCTAACGACCCCTAACTGCAATAAATAGATTTAAAAACGTTGTGCAAGATAGCTGTTATGAAAGATAACTGTTACAAAATGTAACTGTTCGCGCATTAGAACAAGTAGGCAAAAATAACGGTGGCTGCGTTAACACACAAGTACCATTTTTACTAGAAAAATGTATGTATTCATTAATAAAAAAATTATTATTAATGAAATAAACTAAAATGTTAGCTCATATCGAATATTCCGGCTAGGCTTTTTCTCTCCTGAAGTTAATGCTTCCTCTATAATATGGGTACCCGTAATTGAGAAAAACCTGACGATTGAGTACAACCTTGTCCAAATCGCTGTTGACTTAGATACTGCTCAAATTATACCATGTATTATACTCAAGATCCATAATGGGTTATGGTCGTAAAGATTTTTTCATTTTTCAAATTTGAATCGCCAATACATTTTTACTTTTTTAATTTTTATTCACACTAAAGGTTATCATCTACAGGGTTATTAATGTTAAATAAAACTATATTGTACTATTTTAGTCACTAATGACGCAGAGAATAGTAATTTACCAAGGGTTGTGCAGGTGAGTTATGCTTGCCACTAACTAAACAGATTGTAAAATGTTGGGAAGAAGGACAGAAAGCTGATAAGGGTTGTTTATTTTTCTTTTCCCCCCTGATTTCCCGTGATCAGTGGCAGGTGAGTGGAACAAAATAGCTTAGAGCTTTTTTTCTGCTGGCAAGGATTACTTATGCACCCTACCCCATAGTCATTAATTGGCCACTGCTTCCTAAACGGGGGAAATGTTTCTAATCAGTAGCAGAAGAATGAATAATTTATATATATATATATATATAATATATATATAATAATATATATATATATATATATATATATATATAAACTTGTACCACAACAGCCCATGAAGGATCTTGGGTTTTTTAGAACGTGGTAGAGATTGTAATGTTTATTCTACAACGGTTCTGCAGGGAGAGAGCTAGATTTAGAGGCTGGGTGAGCCCCAGGAGGGTCCAAAATTACCCATCCCAGGATCTTAATACGAGTAGATTGAATAAAATCTGCCATAGCTGGATTAGAGTGTAATGGCAATACTGATGTACTGAAGTATTGAGGAGTGATGGTCCACTCCATCATTCCTCAGTCCAACCCTGCGTAGAGGGATGGGATACTGACAGTATTACTGATCGTGTATGCACATTTCTTTTATTCCTCAGTATTTTGTAGCTGTTGAGAGCGACGCATCAACTAATTTCCGATGCAATAATGAAAACATAGCCACATTTTTCAAAAGTTTTAAATGGTTTATGTAATGTTTTCCTTTAAACTTCGTTTTTACCGTATAACAACAGGATGGATCTTAATTGTATACCTAAAATTGTGTTTTGCATATGGAAAAAAATTATATGGCGAAATTAGTGTTGAAAAATTTAAGTCCTCAAAATTTCGGCCTGTTGCTAAATAGCGTAGGGTAACTGCCAGGCCGCTGTTTTGGGCATATACTTTCCCTCGTATCTGTATCTTGTTTTTTAATATGAGGAGAAACCATATTTAATAAATTATTGAATACGTTTTCATTCATCCGAAATAATTATAGTAATCTGATTGTTTCTAACTGAAATCTCGTTAAGTTCAAATGGGTAAACTTATCCTTGTCCAATAGCCAATCCTTCATCCACAAGCGTCTTTTCCTCTTTTTGTTTTCCAATGACATGGCGATCACAATTGCTAAACACGCTATATCCATTTAAAAAATAGGTATAAATGTGCGAGAGAAAAATACGACTGTTCTTATCTTGAGCTAACTGTGAACTGGGCTTTTTTATTTAGTTATTTCTGATTTTTACATTAGTAAAATACAGAGAGAGTTTGGTTAGAAGTTTACAAAAATAATATTACATAAAAATAACAGAATAGTAAACATACAGAAAAGAAAAGTAGATAACACTAAACATTGTAATGAAGGTAAAATCAAAAATATGGCCATGAGTCGACACTTCATCAAAATATGGAAAATGAGTTAAATACTGACAGTAATATTGATCGTGTATTGTGTAAAAATACTGAAGGGTGACTCCTCAGTATTTTTGTCATTCCAGTACTGTCAGTAATATTGACCGTGTATTGGAGTTATTTTTGTTTTTCTTTCTTTTCTTTATCTTCTCTCCGAAGGCCTTCATTCTTCCTTCCGTCTAATTCTGTTGTTCCTCTTTCTCTATAAGAAATTTCCAAATATTACCAATTGTTCTTTATATATTTCGGTTAGGTCACGTTAGGGTTTATATCAGTAGGATTAGCCCGTTATCAGTAGAATGTTATTTTTAATACTTAAATTCTCAAAAATGTTTTTTTTTATATATAAATTTATTTATTGATATTTACAACTGTATTACAATAATACAACAAGTAAATAGGATAAGTGCTACATAATGACATGATAATGACAAGTAGAGAAACTACCCACTGGTAGTACTCAAATCAAAGTTCAACTAAGAAGGTCACGTGGCCATCTTCTTTTCAGACGCCTCGAAGGATTATCGGGAATGGAAGATGAAGCTAGGTTTGAAACTAGAGGGTTTGAGTGGTAATAAAGTTTGTTATGAAAGGATAGGTACCGGGTTCGGGCCAAATCAGCAACAAAAGGGACATTAAGGTCGTTATGGATGAATTTATTTTTAACAAAATAAGGAGCATTGAGGATTTTACGAAGGATTTTGGATTGTAAGGATTGGAAACGAGAGGAATTCGATGGCTTAGTGGAGCCCCAAAGCTCTACTCCGTAAGTCCAAATAGGTTGTATGATGGTCATGTAGATGAGTCTTTTGTAGTTAATTGTGAGCTTAGAGCGTCCAGCGGTTTCTTGTCTTTTCAGTCTTGTATGAGGATTCCAGGTCACTCAAAAAAGTTAATTGTATGTAGACATGATGACATTATATAATAATGATTGGTATTTTTCGTTTTAATTTTTAGTTAAATAAAATAGAATTGTGTGTTATAATAAAACCTGTACTACCAATAAAGATGGTTCAGTTCAAGAAAGAGTCTACAATAATTCTGTATATTTTACGGCTAAACTATTCCAGGCTTACCCCAATCAAATATACTCTATTTATAGAGGCTGGGTGAGCACCACAGGTTTCGGAGATCCCTCAAGGTCGATCTATTGCGGTTAATAAATTAAATATTATTTGTTTGCCAAGGTATGAGCATTCAGGTTTTTTCCTTAATTATAGGAACGAGGCTGAATGAGCCACTTGAGAGTCCGCAGATCTCTCAGTACCGATATATGATTACAAAAGTTAGTTGAAACTTATATTTCTTGCTGAAATGACTATCTAAATCTACTCATTACACATAATTACATTCTCTTTTCCATACTAAATCTCACAATCACTAGTATTTTTGGAAAATATTAAACATGAAACGAATAAGCAGTTAAAACCTGTAACTCAACTTGATACGACAACCTGCGGAACAGGTACCAATAATATATCTGCCCCTCCCGGATATGAAAACAGCATCTGAGCGCTCTACACACTGAGGTACTCTGCTTCTAAAATTTAAGTATTATTTATTATTTATCAGTATTTTACTCTCCTGAAAGTATTAAAAAAATAAAGTAGAGAAATCATTTAGGGTTAAGGTAAAAAATTATCTTTTGAACATTTCTTTCTATTGAATTCTCTCTCGACCGTTATTTTTTTAAAAATCGTTTTAATTATTACATATGAGCCACTTTTGAAGGGAATCCAATTAAAAGTTGCCTAAACGGTTGGGTAGTGATTAAGGAGAGAGCTTGGATATCGGAAAGTTTGCGCGAGAGGAACTCTTGCACAGCTGATGGCACTTCAACTGCTGATGGGAATGTATTATGTAGTCTCCGCCATCTTGTACCGTATATAAGCCTTTTCATTGAGTTGGATTAAATAATATAATATCTATCCAAATGTATTGTCCTATATTGGGCATCTGTCCTTTGTTCCCACACCTGGTCAGAGAAAGATAAGGGAATCGCCAGAAAAAAAAACAAAACAACGAAGTACATACATGCATGTGTGTGCCTGTCTGCATATATATGTGTGTGTGTATATATATATATATATATATATATATATATATATATATATATATATATATACATACATATATACATATAAATAATTTATTTAATGAAATTTACAATTGTATTCAAATAATACAAGTAAATATGATAATTGGTACATATTAGCATGAAAGACAAGTAGAAGAAACTACCCAGTGGCAGTACTCAAATAATAAGTTCAACTTAGAAGGTCACGAGGTCATCTCTTCAGACGCCTCGGAGGATTATCAGGAATTGAAGAGGTTGCTAGGTTTGAAACTAGTGGGTTTGAGTGGAAATAAAGTTTGTCATAAACACAGATTCGATAGCTAGGGTCTTTATTCTCATCGTGGATAATTATGTGGAACTTCGGTAAGGATTCTCGTGAGTAGGTTGATGAGAGGCTTGATAGTCTCTTGGAGATCTTTCAGGAAGGATGCCAGGATAGAATTTATGTCGATGGGGTTTTGGATTTGGACTGGATATGGGTCTAGAATTTTATATTGATTATAATTAGCGGATAAAGTAGAGTTGGGTGGGGGTTGTACCCGATGTGCTGGATTTACATTCATTGTTTGATGAACTGAAGGACTCATTTGGGTGTTGTGATTGGAAGGAAGAGGATTTAGTTGTGGTGGTAGATTGACCAGGTTTCAGAATTTCTGAAGCTTGGATCGAGGATCTCGTTATATGGGTTGGGATGTTTCGGGCTTGTAAGAGGAAATCTGAGGTTTGTGCTGGGAGGTCAGAGGCGACTGACGTCGAGGCTGCTGGTTCGTTGAGGGCGGGGTTATGCTTTCCGAAGGTTGAACTCTGGTGCTACACGTATGTTGATCTGTAAAGCTTGTTAGTTTTGGCAATTACGGGAATATACTTGATTTGTTGACTTCAGGTGGCTGAGGAATATTATTCGCTATGCTTTTCCCTTGTATTTTATGTGTTCTCTGTTTCTGGAAGCTTTTATGTACCGAGCAACCTTTATAATTCGCCGGGTGGTCCCAACCACAAAGAGCACATTTTGCAAGCTCATTTCTTGACTTCTTGCGTACTTCAATTAGATGTGAGCCAGCACACTTGACGCATTTAGGTTGGTGGTGACAATAGGGCTTGGTGTGACCTAAGTTTTGACATCTAGTACACTGTGGTGTTCTTGTGCCTTGGCTCCTCGAATTTAGCAGTTGAGTAAACAAGTCTAGTAACTTGAAATATCGCAACCTTTTTAGGCTGGTTCTAGTTCGACAAAAAACGGAAAAAAAGGATGGAGACATTTTTCAGGGGGGTGCAACACTGAACAGATGTTTCTGGTATTTTGGCCTATCTTTTCTAGATCTCTTTTGATGGCTGTCGTAGGCGTGGCCGAGTGAAGCTCTCTTAAAACTATTCTATATGATTTCTCTTTGAGTTGATAACAGTGAAAATCGTAGTTGTTGCTAGTGAGATGATGAGTTTTTTATATGAATCTTTATTCACGGTATTTTTTTTTTTTTTTTTTTTATCAATTCTGCTATTTCTGTACTGAAATTATAAAAATCACTTATTTTAGTGATAAATATAGGCAGAGGTTCCAAATCATCGAATTTTTGTCGCTCTAGATTGTCGTTACGAGTATCGTTGTTGCTATTGGTGGTTTGACTGCAGTAGATTTACTGCAGGTTATGGTGGTTCTTTTGACAGTTGTTTTGGAACTAGTCGTTTTGTTTTTTTTTGTTTGGCGAGCTACCCGCTGGGCAAGGGGCAGAGTTTCTGTCTTGTATGTACAGTTCTTCTTTTAAGATATTGTGATTCGGTCTCATTAATTTCGGAAAATGGAGTCTCTTACTCCGACACTTCACTACCCGAATTGTCCACATTCATATTGCAATTATTGATTAATTATTGAAAAATCAATAAATTTATTATAAATCTTTTAAAATTATTAATTATAAACTTTTGATAAATCAATTATATTAACTGAAACAAACATATTTTATTAAACTAATGAAAAAAAGTGCATGTTACTGTGTGAAGCCCGGAGAAGGTACGCAGCCAAGACGACCTTGATCTTGCTAAACGTAGAGTCAATCACTAAAGGATTAAGTTGCCGTCTTTAGCAGCCGGTCACTAATTTATTTAATGTCAATTGTTTTTATTAGTCACTCACCTCACTAATGTGTTCACTGACACAGTAATTATAGTGTATTTGTAAGAAATATATTTATAGGTTGAGGACGCATTTCTTTTAGTAATCATGTATGCAAAAATTAATAAATTAATGAAAACCTGTACCACTATAACACTAAAGAATACTATCTAAGCTAACGGTTGTGCAAGAAGGTGATTTGACCACCTCCCAACCATGAGGTTTTTCACAACTTATTTAGGGGACAGCTCAGTGTGTACACCGCTAAGGGTCAGATATTTAATCGATTATTTAATCTGGCTTAAAAACAGTACAATCTATACCGTGTAATGATATATTGGTTATGGTGTTACAGATTTTTTTTTTCACCCTAACTAATAAATCATTTAATATTTATATTCATTAATTATATTTTATTTGATAATGATTATTTAAATTTGTCTCTTCAAAATCAATACATTTATTTAATCTTTATATTACATAAAATATAATACCCATGTATTTTACGTTTCTCCCATCCTTGTAAAATGCATGTTGTCCGATCTGGTTGAAGAAATTACCAAAATCAAAGAACATGCAATTTAGTTTTTAAAAAATGTCGATTAAATAATTTGTAAGTGTTCCTATCTACCAGTTGGGGAGCGCAGTGGCTCAGTGGTAGAGCACTGAGTTGCCATGCCGGAAGCCCTTGTTCAAATCCCGCTGTAGGAAGTTAACTTTATTTTATTTAGTTTGTTTGCAGCCGGAGATATGACTATAGGATATAGGATCCTCCTGGGGCTCACCCAGCCTCTACAAAATATTATAAAAATAGGGTACCCAAAATAAGGAGGAAAATCTGCCGGTTGATTGTCACCTAGAACAAGTCACCTCCTTGCAGAACCGTTGTCCAAGATTCTACTGAACCCCAGACCCGTTCACGGGTTGTAGTGGTACAGGTTTTTTTTTATCTATCACTTAAATATTTAAAATACCTTAGTATTGACCCTTATATTGATAATATTGAAACAGATGTATAGGTCTTATGCTACAAATAGATTGTTATGGTTAAACTTTGAATTTCAAATTCTGTCCCTGCTTAAAAATAAAAATAAATTCGGCGAAAAATCTTTTACCTCAGAACGTGAGTTAATATTTCCCTTTTGGGAAATTAATATTTAATGGGTCAAAGAAATTTTTTAGGAACAAAGAATATTTTCCGAATAGTGAAATTGAAAATAGCCTGCGTTTGACAGTTTGTTCCACTGCCAATTTCACCTTATCCACCAATAGAATTATTTTTCTGTAGAATTTATAAAACCGTTAGACGAGAAATACAATAAAATAATTTTAGGAAAATATTTTTCTCATAGTTAAAAGATAAAGTCAGTAGATTCTGTTGAACTTCACATATTCCTTAATGTTTAAATATAGAGAATTCATGTTGAAAAATACGTCATTCTTCGCAAAAGGAAGATACGTTCTTAGCTATTCATTCGATCAAAAATAAATAAGTTTGATTTCTACATAAATGTGTAGGGCGAAGCATTAAAAAGGGGATTGCAATGGTTGTTAAACAACTTCAAAAAGTTAAATTGATAGCATCGCTAAGATTGAGATGGGCTTGTAAAATTGTTAGGCTTAGTAAAGAACGATGTCCTAAAAAGTTAATAACTGCTGATGCAACCGGAAAATATCCGCGAGGTAGACCAAGGCGTAGGTGGGAATATTCCGTTAAGAGTGATCTAATGGGTTTGTATTTGAGTGGTTGTCCATAGACGGAAGTTTGTTATCAGATATTGGTGGTATCGGCATCGAACCTTCAGGTTCAATAAGCCTTATTATTATTCTAAAATTAACAAGTCAAGTAATTATTTCACGGATCCATAAATTAAAAATTTTAATGGGTTTGTATGATTATGACAGTTGATTTTTTCACGATTATGGACAATGAAATTATTTTAATAAATTGGTTTTAAATACAATTTTAAAGTGATAAGTTAAGTATCCATTTGGTTGATTAATAAATTAAGAATTTTTGATGGCATTATATAATTATGGCAGTTGAATTTTTCACGTTTATGCGCTAAGAAGTTATTATAATTAATTAGTTTTAAATACAATTAAATCAATAAGTTAATTGATTATTTTAATGATTAATAAACTAAGAATTTTTTATAGTTATGAAAAATGATTTTTACTTAATGCGATATAAATTATGTATAGTAATCAATATATTATATTCACCCTTCATGATGCAATTATTGGAATATCATTAAATAAATTTTTAAGTGTTTAGTTTTGATTAATTAATTAATTTTGAACTTATTGATGTAAGTATGTACTTGCATAAAAGTAATTGTTAATATTGGGTCGAACCTTCAGGTTCAGTAAGCCTTCTTTTAAATTTTATCAATAAAAAAAAAATAATTATGCTTAAAAATATATACATATGGAGAACGAAATTTGCAATCAGTACTCAGAATAACTTATTTAAATTAAATTATTGCCATATTATCCCAAAAATCTTTAGGGTAAATGTCCAAAAATGTTCATTTTTGGCTTCATGCATCGATAACGGTTTATTCTAGTATTATATTAATGATTTATGTTCTTTTTTATTGAGGATTTTTTTTTTTTGAAAGAGTCTTGGTTTGAGCCTGCTATTTTTGGTTGTTGAGTATATTAAAACTGTTGAGGTAAGATGTGCTGCATTCGATCTTCATTTATATTTTGTTTTTATTTATTAGATTAATTTATTGATATTTACTACTTTAATAATATTACAACAAGTAAATCTGCTAATATTAACAATATGATATGAAAAAAAAAACACTTGTGGAGAAACTACCGTACAGTAAATGTTGAAGTAGGCGAAAACAGCAGTTTCTTCGAGCAGTTTCTTGTCTTTTCAGTCTTTTATGAGGATTTCAAGTGAGACGTTTGTCCAGATGGAGTCCTAGGTAACGTATCTATTCGACAGGGATCAGTGGAATATTATCAAAGGATACAGTAGGGCAGGAATTCGTAGGTTTACGACGAAATGTGAAGGTAATTTGATGGGATTTGTTAGGATTTATTACAATTCTCCAATTTTGACAGCAGTCCCGAAGGTTTGAGATATAGGATTGAAGACTTAATTTATATGAATTTTTTTAGGTCTTAATGCCTGAATTGGCAAAAAGCGATAGGTATTTTTTTTTTTCACAAATGTTTTAAAGAAATATCTTTAAATTATTCCAAGACAAACTAAGGACGTGAGGTAATTAAAATGAAAGAGTAGGGTGACTGATTTCTCTCTTGGATTTTTTAATGAGTGCACTCGCTGCCTTGGTTCTCTTATTTCGTTTTAAAAAGATCTAATTACTAACATTTGTATAAAAAATTTAAGAGTCTCTGAGAAATACAATACTCTCAAGATAGCTAGATTCAGCAGTCTTAATGCCTGAATTGGCAAAAAGCGATAGGTTTTTTTTTTTTCACAAATGTTTTAAAGAAATATCTTTAAATTATTCCAAGACAAACTAAGGACGTGAGGTAATTAAAATGAAAGAGTAGGGTGACTGATTTCTCTCTTGGATTTTTTAATGAGTGCACTCGCTGCCTTGGTTCTCTTATTTCGTTTTAAAAAGATCTAATTACTAACATTTGTATAAAAAATTTAAGAGTCTCTGAGAAATACAATACTCTCAAGATAGCTAGATTCAGCATCCTAATGTTTCATAGAACTGTTATTATGCTTATAGTATTATATATTTCAATAAAAAAATATACTATAATATCAATATATATAATAGACAATCAAAAACCTCAGCTGGCGTTTCTGCAAGGAATCTTTTAATGCAGGGATTCCCAAGTCTTCTCATATTCTTAGATTTCTCAACCGGTCTCTTGTTTTGTCACCCTAACATTAAATTGTCTATTGGTATTAACGTTGATTTTAATTATTAAGGCATTTATTCCAGTATTATTTATAGATTTTTAATATTTTTTCATATATAATATCAAAAACTCAAATGAGGAATAAAATTCTTGTTAAGAGATGGATGGGAAAAATTCCTAAAAATAAGCATCAAATCTAAAAAAATGGGAAACATAAGTATTTGTATTTTCTGTGTCTTCCTGCATGTTGAGGTTTGTGCTTTATTTATATACTTCCTTTGCTTGTTATAAAATGTCATATTTTTGTTTCCTGTTTTTATTTTGAATTTTTCCACTCATATCTTAACAAGTATTTTATGTCATTTGAGATTTGCCCTTTGATGTTGATATTGTTATGGGGTACGGGTATTAAAATGAATTAAACAATTCCTTAATTAAGGATACTAAAGTTTATTAATAAAGTGATAAAAAGAATACAATTAAGTTACAAACACTTAAATTTCTAGACTAAGATAAATTTATAATAACAATATTCTAAATATTTATTATAACCTTGGCCTATTTAATTATTACAACAATATAAGATATTACTAATTCTAGATAGCTTAACTAGTTACAATAGTTCGTATGAATATTATAAAATTACACTACTAATTATAATTACAATTATTAACTACTAATTAACACTTACAGTTCACTAGTCCACCGACCGTAAGATTCTCCAAGTATGACAAACTGACACACAGTAACACACAGAAACAGTTTATTACACTCGCGAGACTATCACAGTTCACTGATACACTTATTACACTGGCCGGTTCAACAATGACTAGTTTATCACACTGACACGCACTTGTTACGAGATCATCACAGTGCCTCCTGGTCTACTCTCAGACTAAGACTGACTCGCTCGAGGCGAGGGAGGTATTTAAATAGGCAAGGCCGAACATTCTAGAACAGTCTCCACTCTTCCGTTTTCTAGAATCTTCTTAATCTCTTTCCGACAAAGCAGAGGCAGATCTACTATGCTGAGAAGGTCCTAATCCAATTTTAACTTCTCCCGCCGACGGATTTAAGCCGCTAATCCCTTGCTTCCGTCCTCCTGTCGGCGACCGTAACAATATATTTGTGGAAAAGTATGCCCAGTGGGTTCTAAAAAATGTTATCTCTTGTAATTTTATTTCCTCTTCTCACATAGTTTCTTCACTTCTGTTGTGATTTGGTT
>CM073761.1:50020361-50192861 GCA_037127475.1 Arma custos
TATAATATTAACTTTCCTTACTTATATATTTTATATATTTTACATCATATTTTATTAATTGGATTTAAATTTAATCAAGTAATGATTAAAACTAAATACTGTAAGCAGTTCTCACAAAGAAGTAATGGTGAATTGGGGTCCCTTTACCAAGTAAATATATATGCATTTGTTATTGAACTTATTTCAAATCAGAGCAACTCAATAATTTAAAAAAACAACATAATATGTTGTTATTTGTTGAGAAAAAAATAAAGAAATAGCGAGGGTGAAGGAGAAAATAATAAAACAAAAATAATAACTCATCAGGGGGATGCAGTGTCTTAGAGCAAATCAAAAAAATGTTAAATCAATATTTATTATTCATTTTTTCTATGCTTTTCTTCCCCAAAAATGATGTTATATCATTTTTAATTGTTTATATAGCCAATATTAAAACACATACCACTCTTTCATTTTAATTAAATTAATATGAACATCATTTAGGCTTTTCATTGACAAGTTTTGTATTAAATATTGTAAAATTGTAGCTCATGTAATCTTCAAAAGTTAAAAGAATAATCTATAAATTAACAAAAACAAACAGACCCACTTGAACAAGTAAAAAATTAGCCGAACTAATGAAAAAGTAAAGATTTTATAATTTTTTTTTTCAAAACAGATCGAAGTTGCAACTTTTTGCAATAGATAGCGTTACTGCACTTGCACTGGTCTTCTCTTTATTTTGAATTCAAATTAATAGTGATTGTAATTATATATAAGTATTTATTTATTATATATTCGGTTATGTATTGGAATTTGTATTTTCTGAGCCCAGAATTGAAAATTTAATTCAAAACGACACAAAATAAAAAAAAAGTAAGTTCGACTAAATAATTTATTATAATGCAATTGGGAAAAACCACAATGCAAAGCCTTATGTTTCAAATCCAGTAATACACCCACTTACCATTCGACTTTGGAGCCTGTTTGGGCTGTTGATCGTTGGGATGTATTGCACCTTTTTCTTCCAGATGTGATTCACATAACCTTTTTTTGTTTTTGTGTCTTGATAATGCCTGAATAGGCGAAACGTCGACTGGTAACTGGGTGTATTACTGGATTTGAAACATAAGGCTTTGCATTGTGGTTTTTACCAATTGAATTATAATAAATAATAGTGTTTCTTTTTGAGTTTTTGGCTCTATTTTATTGATTCGACTAAATAATTATGATATCAATAATTTATTATTACAGCAGAACATCTATTATCCGAACATTCGCTAATCCGAAATGGCCTTGCAAAAAAGATAAAACGAGGTATCCATGAAAATAAGTTTGCTGAAATTTGATTCCCTGCCAAAATTGCTAAATACTTAATAGAATCAGAGACTTGGCTGCCATGATGAAGAAGTCAACACAGTAGCTAACTAACATTACAACATTTGTGCCACTGACATAAATCTTTCTTTGAGCGTACATACTTGTATTGACGGTATTTTCTTTTTTAATGCGTACATTTAAATTTTTAACTCAGGTAGCACACAATGAAATTAGATTATTGGAATGCAATGAAATGTGAAAGTGAAAAGATAAAACAAAAGACTATTAATTATATGTTACAGACAGCTTGTACTTGACTTGTAGGTGTAGGTTACATTATTACTCCTACATATATTTATAAACCATTTTACACATAAATATGTTTGTATAACGTTAATAGAATCAAACACTGAGTGTGTTGTGTTGAAATAAAATCTAAACTGAGTTTCACTGTAAAATAAGATGTTTTGTTTTTATTATAAGACTATTTTTCTTTAACTGGATTTATTAACTCACTTTATTACACAGTATTAACTATAAAATAAGAAACCATATTTGAGACTAGTATTTCAGATTTTATTTACAGACGACTCTTCTGTAAAAAACAAAAACACAATTTGGAATAACCTCTCCGGTTTTCAAATCACTGTTGTCAGATACGTTGCCATAGCAACCGGATTAGTAGAATTCAATTGAA
The DNA here is from genome assembly GCA_037127475.1 of Arma custos. Classification (NCBI taxonomy): domain Eukaryota; kingdom Metazoa; phylum Arthropoda; class Insecta; order Hemiptera; family Pentatomidae; genus Arma; species Arma custos. Next base: position 50,022,358 of record CM073761.1, read on the forward strand.
ATTCTTTTATCATACGTCTTTTAATTACACTTTCTTATTCCAGTAAATAAGATGTAACCTCAGTAAACTGAATTTATGAGCACAATGATACCTTCATTACACTTAATTAGACTTTGTGAATGAAGAAGGTGAAAAGTACCAAGACGATAATAATTAAGTTTATGTAATTCTATATTCAAACAATTGATTGATTGAATAAATTGACAATTTGACAATTGAGAAATTAAAACAAAATACTATAAATAATACGTATTAGGTGTAGGTTACATTATTACTCCTACATATATTTATGAACTATTTTACACACACATACATAACTATATGTTTGTTTAATGTTAATTGAATCAAACATTAAATATGTTGTGTTGAAACAAAAATAAAACTGAGTTTCACTGTAAAATTAGATGTTTTGTTTACATTATAACAATATTTTTCATTAACTGATTTTACAAAATCATTATATTACACATTTTTAACTATAAAACAAGAAACTACATTTAAAACTAATATTCCACACACTATTTACAAAACTATTCTCCTTAAACTGTTCATTATAAATGTAACTTAGAATAACCTCCCTAGTTTCCATATCCCAGTTGTTACAATAGCAACCGTGTCTGGAGCATTCAACAAGCGTTTGATGTACGTCTTCTTTTAAATATATATACAACTACACGAGTAAATAACTCTAATGGAATAAATGTAGCTAATCTTATTTTTTAAATAGGTACATTTCCTACATTTGAAAAAAAAAAAACAGAGCTATATTTTCTTTAACGGCTCAAAGAAGTCTGGGACAACGTTATGATTGATTATGATAACTTAGAAATCGCCTCTAATTAAGATTGAGTTTAATTTTACAACTGTCTTTCGTATTGCTTCTATTTCAAAGTGTATTTATTTATTCGTAACTAATTGACGTACGTATTCATACGAGGGAATGACTTGCAAGAATTGGGTTGCTGTTGTTGGCAATGTTTACAACTTTGTCTTCTAGGATCGCTAGGGTAGATTTCCAAAATTGGTAATTTTAGGCCGTTATTAAAAAATATAAGTCAATATCACTGCGATTTATAAAAGAACCAACAAAATCAATTAAATATCTCATCTTTAACTCAATGGGACAATTTATCGGATGAAACAAAAACTGATTGGGTAATTATAGGGCTCACCCAAGCACGCGGCTCTCACAGTTAATGTTTAACATGACGGCTTCATCTTGGCGATTCCTCGGCAAATTAAGCACTGAAATTATGGGAAGTAAAATGATGGAGTAATTTCCTTAGGCAACAATTCCGGATGATCAAGAAGGTCCGGAGTTAGCCTAATTTTTGAGTGCGTGCCTGATAGGCACACCATTAACACCAATCACTTAATAGCAGACTAAGGCAGTGTTTCAGGATCTTACATATGCATTTCCTCTTACCTAAATATATAATCTAAATATGAGGGAATACATTGAAAATCTAAATCCTATTTTAAAGAGAGTAATTACTCTTTTATATATATAGTCATACCACATCGGTGTGTATACCTCTAGTATTTTATTTTACATGGCTTCTACAGATAAACGATTATTTAAACCGAAATTAGCAAGCCTATGGCATTACCGTGCTGTTTATTAACTAGGACTATATTTAAATAAAAACAATAAGTAATCCAATATCAGCAAAGACTAATAGTAGGCGAATTCTATCAATTCTAAAAAACAAATTGTACCACTGTAACCCATAAGTCTCGAGTTCAGTACATGGAGAGACTGTACTAATTCTAGAACAGCGGTTGAGCAGGGAGGTATGTTTTATTTGTTTATATGCCTAACTGAATTTAACGACTAAATTATTTTTATCTATAATTCGAAATTTTAGTTCCATACATTGAGTACTTGCATTTTTGCTCATTATTTCCTGACAATCCAGAATCATTTCTGCGTTATAGTTTTACTGCATAGATTTTTTTTTGAACCAATTGAATAAATTGAAAAAGCTGGTAATCTTGCCAAGCGAGGAGCAGAATTGCCACAGCCGGTCCATCCAAGATACTACGAGACAATACGGCGAATGATAAGAACCATAGTTAAGGAGGAAACAATAAAAACACACATAGACCAAGTGGAAGGGAAAAGAAACAAAAGTCTAATAGAAAACCCGATTCCAGCTGACCTCCCAAGAAGAGATGCAGTAGCCTGCTTCCCCCTGACAACTGGCCAGGATCATCTGCAGAGTCATCTCCACAAGATAGGTTTGGCTCAGGATCCTACACGTGTACTATGCAACCAAGGGAGAATGGATGGAGGTCACCTAGACACATGTCCTGCCTTCCATTGTAATAGATAATGCCAGTTTGAGGTCCCTTGAAAAAGGAAAAATCTTTATTTTTGTACTTATTTCAATACACAGCAATTAAATCTTTTGAAAACATGAAATAATGTGTTATTATTTGTCGGGGTAAAATGAAAGAAGTGTGGAGAATGCAGGAAAAAAATAATAAAACAAAATTAACAATATATCAGGGGGTTGCTATGTTAAAGAACAGACTAAAAACGAATTTAAATCGATCAGAAACTTAAAACTTTTTGCCCATCATTTATACTTACTAATTTACGTAATATTCTATCATTAGAATTAGAATTTTATCAAGGGAAGTTTTAAAAAAATATATATTATAAGGTGTCTGTAATAGATAATGCTAATTTGAGGTCCCTTGAAAAAGGAAAAATCTTTATTTTTGTATTTATTTCAATACACAGCAATTAAATCTTTTGAAAACATGAAATAATGTGTTATTATTTGTTGGGCTAAAATGAAAGAAGTGTGGAGAATGCAGGAAAAAAATAATAAAACAAAATTAACAATATATCAGGGGGGTGCAATGTTGAAGAACAGACTAAAAACCAATTAAAATCCAGCAGTAACTTAAAACTTTTCCCCATCTTTTATACTTACTAATTTACGTAATATTCTATCATTAGAATTAGAATTTTATCAAGGGAAGTTTTAAAAAAATATATATTATAAGGTGTCTGTAATAGATAATGCTAATTTGAGGTCCCTTGAAAAAGGAAAAATCTTTATTTTTGTACTTATTTTAATAAACTGCAATTAAATCATTTGAAAACATGAAATAATGTGTTATTATTTGTCGGGATAAATTGAAAGAAGTGTGGAGAATGCAGGAAAAAAATAATAAAACAAAATTAACAATATATCAGGGGGGTGCAATGTTGAAGAACAGACTATAAACCAATTAAAATCCAGCAGAAACTTAAAACTTTTCCCCATCTTTTATACTTACTAATTTACGTAATATTCTATCATTAGAATTAGAATTTTATCAAGGGAAGTTTTAAAAAAATATATATTATAAGGTGTCTGTAATAGATAATGCTAATTTGAGGTCCCTTGAAAAAGGAAAAATCTTTATTTTTGTACTTATTTTAATAAACTGCAATTAAATCATTTGAAAACATGAAATAATGTGTTATTATTTGTCGGGATAAATTGAAAGAAGTGTGGAGAATGCAGGAAAAAAATAATAAAACAAAATTAACAATATATCACGGGGGTGCAATGTTGAAGAACAGACTAAAAACCAATTAAAATCCAGCAGAAACTTAAAACTTTTCCCCATCTTTCATACTTACTAATTTACGTAATATTCTATCATTAGAATTAGAATTTTATCAAGGGAAGTTTTAAAAAAATATATATTATAAGGTGTCTGTAATAGATAATGCTAATTTGAGGTCCCTTAAAAAAGGAAAAATCATTATTTTTGTTCTTATTTTAATAAACTGCAATTAAATCATTTGAAAACATGAAATAATATGTTATTATTTGTCGGGATAAATTGAAAGAAGTGTGGAGAATGAAGGAAAAAAATAATAAAACAAAATTAACAATATATCAGGGGGGTGCAATGTTGAAGAACAGACTAAAAACCAATTAAAATCCAGCAGAAACTTAAAACTTTTCCCCATCTTTTATACTTACTAATTTACGTAATATTCTATCATTAGAATTAGAATTTTATCAAGGGAAGTTTTAAAAAAATATATATTATAAGGTGTCTGTAATAGATAATGCTAATTTGAGGTCCCTTGAAAAAGGAAAAATCTTTATTTTTGTACTTATTTTAATAAACTGCAATTAAATCATTTGAAAACATGAAATAATGTGTTATTATTTGTCGGGATAAATTGAAAGAAGTGTGGAGAATGCAGGAAAAAAATAATAAAACAAAATTAACAATATATCAGGGGGGTGCAATGTTGAAGAACAGACTAAAAACCAATTAAAATCCAGCAGTAACTTAAAACTTTTCCCCATCTTTTATACTTACTAATTTACGTAATATTCTATCATTAGAATTAGAATTTTATCAAGGGAAGTTTTAAAAAAATATATATTATAAGGTGTCTGTAATAGATAATGCTAATTTGAGGTCCCTTGAAAAAGGAAAAATCTTTATTTTTGTACTTATTTTAATAAACTGCAATTAAATCATTTGAAAACATGAAATAATGTGTTATTATTTGTCGGGATAAATTGAAAGAAGTGTGGAGAATGCAGGAAAAAAATAATAAAACAAAATTAACAATATATCAGGGGGGTGCAATGTTGAAGAACAGACTAAAAACCAATTAAAATCCAGCAGTAACTTAAAACTTTTCCCCATCTTTTATACTTACTAATTTACGTAATATTCTATCATTAGAATTAGAATTTTATCAAGGGAAGTTTTAAAAAAATATATATTATAAGGTGTCTGTAATAGATAATGCTAATTTGAGGTCCCTTGAAAAAGGAAAAATCTTTATTTTTGTACTTATTTTAATAAACTGCAATTAAATCATTTGAAAACATGAAATAATGTGTTATTATTTGTCGGGATAAATTGAAAGAAGTGTGGAGAATGCAGGAAAAAAATAATAAAACAAAATTAACAATATATCAGGGGGGTGCAATGTTGAAGAACAGACTAAAAACCAATTAAAATCCAGCAGAAACTTAAAACTTTTCCCCATCTTTTATACTTACTAATTTACGTAATATTCTATCATTAGAATTAGAATTTTATCAAGGGAAGTTTTAAAAAAATATATATTATAAGGTGTCTGTAATAGATAATGCTAATTTGAGGTCCCTTGAAAAAGGAAAAATCTTTATTTTTGTACTTATTTTAATAAACTGCAATTAAATCATTTGAAAACATGAAATAATGTGTTATTATTTGTCGGGATAAATTGAAAGAAGTGTGGAGAATGCAGGAAAAAAATAATAAAACAAAATTAACAATATATCACGGGGGTGCAATGTTGAAGAACAGACTAAAAACCAATTAAAATCCAGCAGAAACTTAAAACTTTTCCCCATCTTTCATACTTACTAATTTACGTAATATTCTATCATTAGAATTAGAATTTTATCAAGGGAAGTTTTAAAAAAATATATATTATAAGGTGTCTGTAATAGATAATGCTAATTTGAGGTCCCTTGAAAAAGGAAAAATCATTATTTTTGTTCTTATTTTAATAAACTGCAATTAAATCATTTGAAAACATGAAATAATATGTTATTATTTGTCGGGATAAATTGAAAGAAGTGTGGAGAATGCAGGAAAAAAATAATAAAACAAAATTAACAATATATCACGGGGGTGCAATGTTGAAGAACAGACTAAAAACCAATTAAAATCCAGCAGAAACTTAAAACTTTTCCCCATCTTTTATACTTACTAATTTACGTAATATTCTATCATTAGAATTAGAATTTTATCAAGGGAAGTTTTAAAAAAATATATATTATAAGGTGTCTGTAATAGAGAATGCTAATTTGAGGTCCCTTGAAAAAGGAAAAATCTTTATTTTTGTACTTATTTTAATAAACTGCAATTAAATCATTTGAAAACATGAAATAATGTGTTATTATTTGTCGGGATAAATTGAAAGAAGTGTGGAGAATGCAGGAAAAAAATAATAAAACAAAATTAACAATATATCAGGGGGGTGCAATGTTGAAGAACAGACTAAAAACCAATTAAAATCCAGCAGTAACTTAAAACTTTTCCCCAATCTTTTATACTTACTAATTTACGTAATATTTTATCATTAGAATTAGAATTTTATCAAGGGAAGTTTTAAAAAAATATATATTATAAGGTGTCTGTAATAGAGAATGCTAATTTGAGGTCCCTTGAAAAAGGAAAAATCTTTATTTTTGTACTTATTTTAATAAACTGCAATTAAATCATTTGAAAACATGAAATAATGTGTTATTATTTGTCGGGATAAATTGAAAGAAGTGTGGAGAATGCAGGAAAAAAATAATAAAACAAAATTAACAATATATCACGGGGGTGCAATGTTGAAGAACAGACTAAAAACCAATTAAAATCCAGCAGTAACTTAAAACTTTTCCCCATCTTTTATACTTACTAATTTACGTAATATTCTATCATTAGAATTAGAATTTTATCAAGGGAAGTTTTAAAAAAATATATATTATAAGGTGTCTGTAATAGATAATGCTAATTTGAGGTCCCTTGAAAAAGGAAAAATCTTTATTTTTGTTCTTATTTTAATAAACTGCAATTAAATCATTTGAAAACATGAAATAATGTGTTATTATATGTCGGGATAAATTGAAAGAAGTGTGGAGAATGCAGGAAAAAAATAATAAAACAAAATTAACAATATATCAGGGGGGTGCAATGTTGAAGAACAGACTAAAAACCAATTAAAATCCAGCAGAAACTTAAAACTTTTCCCCATCTTTTATACTTACTAATTTACGTAATATTCTATCATTAGAATTAGAATTTTATCAAGGGAAGTTTTAAAAAAATATATATTATAAGGTGTCTGTAATAGATAATGCTAATTTGAGGTCCCTTGAAAAAGGAAAAATCTTTATTTTTGTACTTATTTTAATAAACTGCAATTAAATCATTTGAAAACAAGAAATAATGTGTTATTATTTGTCGGGATAAATTGAAAGAAGTGTGGAGAATGCAGGAAAAAAATAATAAAACAAAATTAACAATATATCAGGGGGGTGCAATGTTGAAGAACAGACTAAAAACCAATTAAAATCCAGCAGTAACTTAAAACTTTTCCCCATCTTTTATACTTACTAATTTACGTAATATTCTATCATTAGAATTAGAATTTTATCAAGGGAAGTTTTAAAAAAATATATATTATAAGGTGTCTGTAATAGATAATGCTAATTTGAGGTCCCTTGAAAAAGGAAAAATCTTTATTTTTGTTCTTATTTTAATAAACTGCAATTAAATCATTTGAAAACATGAAATAATGTGTTATTATATGTCGGGATAAATTGAAAGAAGTGTGGAGAATGCAGGAAAAAAATAATAAAACAAAATTAACAATATATCAGGGGGGTGCAATGTTGAAGAACAGACTAAAAACCAATTAAAATCCAGCAGAAACTTAAAACTTTTCCCCATCTTTTATACTTACTAATTTACGTAATATTCTATCATTAGAATTAGAATTTTATCAAGGGAAGTTTTAAAAAAATATATATTATAAGGTGTCTGTAATAGATAATGCTAATTTGAGGTCCCTTGAAAAAGGAAAAATCTTTATTTTTGTACTTATTTTAATAAACTGCAATTAAATCATTTGAAAACATGAAATAATGTGTTATTATTTGTCGGGATAAATTGAAAGAAGTGTGGAGAATGCAGGAAAAAAATAATAAAACAAAATTAACAATATATCAGGGGGGTGCAATGTTGAAGAACAGACTAAAAACCAATTAAAATCCAGCAGTAACTTAAAACTTTTCCCCATCTTTTATACTTACTAATTTACGTAATATTCTATCATTAGAATTAGAATTTTATCAAGGGAAGTTTTAAAAAAATATATATTATAAGGTGTCTGTAATAGATAATGCTAATTTGAGGTCCCTTGAAAAAGGAAAAATCTTTATTTTTGTACTTATTTTAATAAACTGCAATTAAATCATTTGAAAACATGAAATAATGTGTTATTATTTGTCGGGATAAATTGAAAGAAGTGTGGAGAATGCAGGAAAAAAATAATAAAACAAAATTAACAATATATCAGGGGGGTGCAATGTTGAAGAACAGACTAAAAACCAATTAAAATCCAGCAGAAACTTAAAACTTTTCCCCATCTTTTATACTTACTAATTTACGTAATATTCTATCATTAGAATTAGAATTTTATCAAGGGAAGTTTTAAAAAAATATATATTATAAGGTGTCTGTAATAGATAATGCTAATTTGAGGTCCCTTGAAAAAGGAAAAATCTTTATTTTTGTTCTTATTTTAATAAACTGCAATTAAATCATTTGAAAACATGAAATAATGTGTTATTATATGTCGGGATAAATTGAAAGAAGTGTGGAGAATGCAGGAAAAAAATAATAAAACAAAATTAACAATATATCAGGGGGGTGCAATGTTGAAGAACAGACTAAAAACCAATTAAAATCCAGCAGTAACTTAAAACTTTTCCCCATCTTTTATACTTACTAATTTACGTAATATTCTATCATTAGAATTAGAATTTTATCAAGGGAAGTTTTAAAAAAATATATATTATAAGGTGTCTGTAATAGATAATGCTAATTTGAGGTCCCTTGAAAAAGGAAAAATCTTTATTTTTGTACTTATTTTAATAAACTGCAATTAAATCATTTGAAAACATGAAATAATGTGTTATTATTTGTCGGGATAAATTGAAAGAAGTGTGGAGAATGCAGGAAAAAAATAATAAAACAAAATTAACAATATATCAGGGGGGTGCAATGTTGAAGAACAGACTAAAAACCAATTAAAATCCAGCAGAAACTTAAAACTTTTCCCCATCTTTTATACTTACTAATTTACGTAATATTCTATCATTAGAATTAGAATTTTATCAAGGGAAGTTTTAAAAAAATATATATTATAAGGTGTCTGTAATAGATAATGCTAATTATAATTATTAATTAAATAATTGTTCCTTTTGTTAGTAATTATTAATAAATTTAAGAAAGTTTTCCCCTTAATAATTTATATACACAAGACATATATAAAAAAAAGGTTAACACTTTTAGAGTTTTTAAATAATATCTATTTATAAGATATTAATTATTTTATACATCCCTGTCAGTTATAGCTAAATTTAATATTCTATTATAGTTAGTTTTTTAATATCAAACAACCTCAAAGTAGTTATGAATAATTTTAATTTTGAATGATTTTTTTTAACCATGCTCGTAATTTAAACAAAGGAAAATATTTAACCCAGCCTATTTAATATTTAAGAATTTAAAAAAAAATGTTCGATATAATTTAATTAGAAATATGAGTGTTTAAATAAAAGACTAAGGCTGTGGGTTGAAGAGCAGCCGGGGATTCCAAGAATTTTTTTTTGTTGGTAATGTTTACAACTTTATCTTCTAAGGCGCGCTAGCGTAGATTTCCAAAATTCGGATTTCGAACTCCGTTATGGAGAAATAAAATTTAACAACGTTAGATTTATAAAATACCTAACAAAATCAAATTGATATACCATTTCTAACCCAATGACACATTTCTCGAACAAACAAACACTAATTACCCAGCTGCCCTCACACAAGCATACTACCCTGGCTCTCACAATTACGGTTAAACATGGCATGAATAAGTCAGCCGTTTCTTAACGTATTAATTGCGGGGGTCTTAAAACAAACTATGCATTCTAAGACAGTTTGTTTTAAGTTCCCCGGTTATAAAAATTACACACACTTAGGCTAATCGAATTTGGAGGTTCATTGCCGATACCAGCAACCTCGGCCGATAATCTTCCGCCCACGAGAAGTGCACGTGGACAGAATATTTGTGCCGTCGGTTAGGGTGAGGGTAATGACTCAAATCCAAATCTTATGTTGATGCCATTTAGCCAATTTATGTTATTATCTGTGTATGATAATAACATACATGGGCTAAATTAATGTTAACTGTTTATTCGATTCATTTATAGTAGTATAATGATGGGTAATGACTAGATTTCATTAATAATTTCATGAAGAACTAAATGTCCCAACTAAGTTCGAAGTATAAATGATGTGATGACGTAAATAATATAATAGATTTTGACTTCTTGATGAATACATGAATAAGGAGTGAGCTAAGTAAGTTATAATATCAGCTTACTCAAAAGTTGACTTCTTCTTCGTGGCAGCTACGTCTGTAATTATTATAAGTACAGTGTTAAGTATTAGTTCAACCAAATCAAATTTTAGAGAAAACACTCTTCCAACTTATTTCATAGGGCAAGCGATGTCCATACCTCCTTTTCTCTTTACCGCGAAGCCAGTTCGGTTAATCGAGGCTCTATTGCTTTAATATATTCTTTGGGTCATAATTGTTCAAGTAGAATTTACTTATTTCATGCCGTTTTGAATTAAATTTTCTAACTATTGCCGAGGAAATACAAATAGAAATATATAACCGATACATATCAAATACATAATAAATAAATACTTATATATAATTACAATCGCTATTAATTTTAATTCAAAATAATAAGACCAGTGCAAGTGCAGTAACGCTATCTCTTGAAGGAAGTTGCAACTTCGGTCTGTTTTGAAAATAATTGTATATAAAATCTACTCTTTTTCATTATTTCAGCTTATTTTTTATAAATTCATGCTCATTATTTTGTTTTTTATTTATTTTTAACTTAGTCTTTTACCTCCTAATAGCAATCAAGGCTCACATATTTATAATAAATGTAAAAGTTTTATAGATAGGAAATTATATGAATGAAATACAATAAACAGAAGGTTAAATTATGAAATCATTGATTAGAAATTACAAAATAAATGGAGAGAAATGAAATATAGTAAGATAATAAAACAAAATAACTTTACAATCAATAATAATAATGCATTATATGTCACTGGTGGAAGATCAAATCATGTTAAAAACCAGTTTCAATTAAATTGAAAGTCATGAAATGTGCTACTTCTTTCAAAATACAATTAATTACACAAAATGTTATTATATATGGTGAAGAAATGAAAGAAATAAGGTGAATGAAGGGGATAAATTAACAATATATGTAGAACACATCACTGTGGTGCAGAGTAGAGGAACTAAACAAAATTTAAATCTAGCAGAAACTAAAATATTTTTTTTCACTCTATTCTACTGACTAATGTACATATTAGTACATAGTATTTTATCATTAGAATCAGAATTTTATCAACTAATGTTTGAAATTAAATCTTCTAAGAAGCTGTCACCCAGGTGCAATGGTGCATTTGCATCACTTGAGTAAGCAAATATATTTATTTGTGTACTTATTTCAATACTGAGCCATTAAATTATTTGAAAAAATGAAATAATATGTTATTATTTGTTGGGGAAAAATGAAAGAAATAAGGAGAATGAAGGAGAAAATAATAAAACAAAAATAATAGCATAACAATGGGATGCAATGTTGTTAAAGGACAGACTAACAAAAAAATTTAATCTAACAGAAACTTTTTTTTCCCCTCTTTCCAGCATACTAATTTACGTAATATTTTATCATTAGAATTTGAATTTTATCAAAGGATGTTTATAATTAAATATTATAATGTGTTTCCACTCATGGGTAATGTAAATGTGGGGTGCCTTTACCAAACAAAAATATTTAGTTTTGTACATATTTCAATACAGAGCAATACAATCATTTGAAAAAATAAAATAATATGGTATGATTTGTTGGGGTAAAATGAAAGAAGTTAGAATGAAGGAGAAAATAATAAAACAAAAATAATAACTCATCAGGGGGATGCAGTGTCTTAGAGCAAACCAAAAAAATATTCAATTCAATATTTATTGTTCATTATTTCTATGATTTTCTTCCCCAAATGTGATATTATATTATTTGTAATTGATTGTACAAACAATGTTAAAACACATAACACTCTTTCGTTTTAATTAAATTAATATGAATATCATTCAGGCTTTCCCCATCGACAAGTTATTCATTAAATATTGTAAAATTATTACTCATGTAATCTATAGAAGTTAAAAAAATAATCTCTAAATTAACACAAACACAATGATGTGCATGAATAAATAAAAAATAGGCCAAATTAAGGCAAAACTAAATATTTTATATTGAAATATTTAAAAACAGATCGAAGTTGCAATTTCCTATTTATTGTTCATTATTTCTATGATTTTCTTCCTCAAATATGATATTATTTGTAATTGATTATGTAGCCAATATTAAAACGCATATTACTCTCCCATATTAATTAAATTAATATGAATTAATAATCATTTAGGTTTTCACCATTGACAAGTTATTCTCTAAATATTGTAAAATTGTTACTCATGTAATCTTTAAGAGTTAAAAAAATAACCTATAAATAAACACAAACGAAATGATCCACTTGAATAAATAATAAATAGGCCAAATTAAGGCAGAACTAAAGATTTTATACAAATACTTTTTCCAAAACGATCTACATTGCAATTTCCAGCAAGAGATAGCGTTACTGCACTTGCACTGGTCCTCTCATTATTTTGAATTCAAAACCATATCGAATACAATTATACATAAGTATATATTTACCATGTATTGGTTATGTAACGGTTATATATTTCTATTTGCTTTAAAGGGTCTAAACGTTTAGTATATACGGCACAATATAAATAAGTTTTACTTAAATGTTACGATATTAAGAGCTTATTAATATAGTAGAGCCTCGATTATCCGAACATTCGATTAACCGAACTGGCTTTTCGGCAAACATACAAAGAAGGATCGACATCGCTAATCCCAAAAAAAAGTAATCTGAAGGGTATTTTCTCTAATTTTTGATTTCCTAAAACTATTATACCTAAGGAATAGGACACTTTGCTTACAATCATTTAATTTTGAACCAATTTTTCAACCTTACTTTTTTTCAAAAAACTGAGTAATACCAAAAGTAAATTATCAATGAAAATATAGCAGTTTATAGACACCAATGGTGGGAATGATAATCAACAAAAGGTTAAAACATAAAAAATCAATGATAAATTGCAAAATTTATATGTGAAATGAAATATTTGAATATAAAAAACATAAAAAAATTACATGAGAAACATATTTACAAACAAACAATGTAAGAAATGTCAATAGTGAATGATCAAATAAGGTTTAAAACTAGTTGCAAATAAATTTGTAGTCATGAAATGAAGGCTGTACATGTTTCAAAATAAAAAAATAATTAATCAACAAATAAAATGATATGTTATCATAGATGGCGAAGAAAATTATGGAACAGATAAGAATGAAACAGAAAATAATACACCAAGTGTAGAAGATATTGTAATGTCTCAGAGTAACCAAAAAAATAATTAAATCAATCAGGAAATAGGTTTTTTTGTTTTTTTCTATTGCCACTTGATACTTTCTGTACCTATTAATAAATAATATTTTATAGATTTTGAATTTAAAAAAAAAATACAATCTATTATGTGTGTAATTTGGTTTGAAACCTTATTTGGTCAGTGTTCAAACAAGCATAAAAACTAATTCTAATTTAATTGAATTTCATGAAATGAGCTGGTGCATGTTTCTAAATAGATCAATACAATAAATTTAAAAAATAAAATAAAATGTTAATCTATTTGGGCAAAGTTAAAGAAATAAGAAGCCAAATAAATATCACAAAAATTGAACCCATCAGAGGAATGTGGTCTCTAAGAACAACAAAGAAAGTTAAAATAAATCAAAAGGAACTAAAAAAGTTTTATTACTATTGCCACTTAATACATTTGTACATCATATTTTATTAATTGGATTCGGATTTCATCAAGTAATGATTAAAAATAAATATTGTAAGCAGTTCTCACAAAGTAGTAATGGTGAATTAGGGTCCCTTGACCATACAAATGTATTTATTATTGAACTTATTTCAAATCAGAGAAATACAATCATTTAAAAAAGTAATAAAATATTATATAATTTTATATTAATACAACTTCATTCTAACTGTATACAGTTATAATATTAACTTTCCTTACTTATATTTTCTATTTTCTTTTCATACTTTAGAGTTCATATTTATAAGCATTATTTTTAATTTTTCAAATTTATCAATCCAATCAACTACTTTTATATTACATCCCAATCAATTTTTCTATATTACATCCCACATTTATATTTTCAATTTTTTTACATTTCTAACGGTCATTCTACAAGATACCTATTCATTTCTTTCTACTTTCTTCTATTATTATATTCTTGTATTATTACATTTTACTTATGTAACCTCTAGAATTCTATTATCATACAATTTATAACTATAATTACATTTTATCCTTTCTGTACATTTATTTTCTGTATTTTATATTCGTTTTCTTTAATTATTATATCTGTCACTATTTTCATTTCTGTTCATTATCTTTAATTTTATTATATCTGTCACTACTTTAATTTTATTATATTCTGTAAATATTATAATATTCGTTATCTTTAATTATCATATCTATTCACTATTTTAATTTTCTACATTACATGTCACTATATTCCTGTTACTGCAACGTTGTCTATATTTTTGTTCTGTTTGTTTCTCTCTCATAGCCCTGAAGATGGCCTACATTGTAGGTCGAAACGTCGGCACGCAATAAATAAGTATACACTTATTATGATATTTTCATTGACTGCACCCCCAACTATTTCTACTTAATAATACATTTAACGATGTTAGTTCGATTAATCGACACTCAACCATATTTAGTTATTCAAAGTATATAAGATGGCTAGTAAGTGGATAATTGGAACTATCCAAATTTCTTTCTTAAATTATTCAGAGAACCTATCTGCAAATTTCAAGATGCTGAGATCCTGTCCTAAGAAACTGTCAGAGAAGGGGCACGTGCCCCCGTGCCCCCCTATAAATCTGCCCTTACTTTAGCCTATGTGTTATTCTGATGTATAACCTATATTACTGTTTACTGTTACTTTCTGTTGTTTTAACAACTATTATCATGTGATTTGCCTTTGATTATGTACTATAATGGATTCACCCCAGTACCTAAGCAACTGTCGGGGGGAGGGGGGAGAGTGCCCCCATGCCCTCCCCATAAATCCGCCCTTACTGTAGCCTATGTGTTATTCTGATGTATAACCTATATTACTGTTAAGTTTCATCCAAATCCGTTCAATAGTTTTTGCGTGAAAGAGAGACAAGCATACAAACTTTCGAATTTATAATATTAGTAGGATTAACAAAAAAAGGCGACTCCCTGAAATATTGTTATCAATCAGTGTAATGAAAATATTTCTATTGTCACTTGATACTTTATATATTAGTGAACAATTTACAATTTTCCAAAATAATTTACAATCAATTATGCATGAAATTTGGTTTGAAACCTTATTTGATCAATGTTCAAATAATGTTAAAAACTAGTTCTAATTTGATTTAATTTCATGAAATGAGGTGGTACATGTTTCTATATAGAGCAATACAATCAATTAAAAAAATAAAATAAAATGTTTATCTATATGGGAGAAAATGAAAGAAATAATAAGAAAAATAAATATAAAAAATTGAACCCATCAGAGGAATGTGGTCTCTAAGAGAAACCAAAAAAAAATTAAAATAAATCAAAAAGAACTAAAAAAAATGTTTTACTATTGCCACTTAATACTTTATACATTTGTATCTTATTAATTGGATTTGAAATTAATCGAGTAATATTTAAAATTAAATATTGTAAGGAGCTCTCACAAAGGAGGAATGGTGAATTGGGGTCCCTTGAGCAAGCAAATATATTTATAATTTTACTTATTTCTAATCAGAGAAATACAATCATTTAAAATAATAATACAATATGTTATTTGTTGGGAAAAAATGAAAGAAGTGATGAGAATGAAGGAGAAAATAATAAAAAAAAAAAATAATTACTCATCAGGGGGATGCAGTGTCATAAGGCAAACCAAAAAAAGTTATATAAATATTTATTGTTCATTATTACTATGCTTTTTTCCCCAAATATGATATCATATTATTTGTGTTTGGTTCTATAGCCAGTATTAAAACATACATCACTATTTCATTTTAATGAAATTAATATGAACATCATTTAGACTTTCACCATTGATAACTTATTCATTAAATATTGTAAAATTGTTCCTCATGTAATCTTTAGAAGCTAAAAAACTGACCTATAAATTAACACAAACAAAAAGGCCCACTTGAATAAATAAAAAATAGGCCAAATTAAGGCAAAACAGAAGATTTTATATTTAAATATTTTAAAACAGATCGCAGTTGCAATTTCCTGCAAGAAATAGCGCTACTGCACTAGCACTGGTCTTCTCATTATTTTGAATTAAAAGTCATAGCGATTGTAATTATATAGAAGTATTTATTTATTACTAGCTGTCACGGCATGCGTTGTTCTGCTCTTTTCTCTAAAACTAAGTGCTTCGAAATTTTCTCTAACCGTTTCAGTGGCAACTTCATCGATTGTTGGTGCATTGAAACATCTCAAATGTTCTCCTACAGAAGTTTTACCAGCTCTGATTACAACTTTATGGTTACCAGATCGCCAATTGATTGTGTTGGTGAAACAAAATTTGTAATTGTTCTACAATTGACCTCCTAACGGAACTGTTATTGTTAATTAAGGGATCAAGAAAATTGTTGTTTTTATTATATCCCTCGTCATTTCTACGCCATTTCTCCATAAGGACCTTCTTTTGGGCCTTAACAAAAATAAGGAAAAAAAATAACCGAATCGGTGGATCCGTTCTCGAGTTTTGCGCTTAGCAACACATTTCGAGATTCATTTTTATTATATAGGTAGATAGATAAGATTCCAGTTATTTATTTTACGATCGGGACCGAACTCGGAATCTATTGGACCTACAGAGCATAGGTTGGGCTCAAATTGTCGCAAATTTACTCTATTTTAATTTTTTTTTTTTTTTTTCAAAAACGCACCTATTAGAAGATACAGACCATAAAACTGTAATAACTCCGAAAATTTCAAGGTTTTTAGGCCACCGAAGGTTTCCCTCGTCATTTTTACGGTTTTTCTCTCCATAAGAACCTTCTTTGCGCCTTACCAAAAAATGAACAAAAAATTTAGCCGAATTGATCGAGCCGTTCTCGAGTTTTGCGGTTAGCAAGACATTTGGCGATTCATTTTTGTTATATAGAAGATGGATTTGATATATATTGGTTATATATTTCTATTTGGATTTTCCTCAGTCCTGGATAGAAAACTTAATTGAAAATGCCACAAAATAATTAAGTTCGACTAAATAATTATGGTATCAAAAATTTCTTATTACAATAGAGCATATATCATCCGAACATCGATTATCCGAAATCGAATAAAGGGCCCCCGGAAAAGATACAAGGAGGTATTGGCATCGCTATTCTTATAAAACAAGTTGCACAGTATTTTCTCTGAAATTTGATTTCAAGAAATAATTGCTAAATGCTTAATAGAATCAGGGACTTAGCTGCCATGATGAAGTCAACAAAGTAACAAACTAACATTAAAGAATAAATGGTTGACTGATGATATCTTAAGCAATTTTGAAAATGGTAGGGGGGGTGATCAATGAATTTTACACAAATAAAAAAAAAAATAATTTTATTTTGAACCAATGTTTCACCCTTACTTTTTTTTTAAAAAACAGAATAATAAAACCAATAGTAAATTATCAATGAAAATATAGCAGTTTATAGACATCAATGGTGGGAAAGATAATCAACAAAAGGTTAAAACATAAAAAAATCAATGATAAATTGCCAAATTTATATGTGAAATTAAATATTTGAAAATAAAAAATAATTACATGAGAAACATATTTACAACCAGCAATGTAAGAAATGTGAATAGGTGAAAGATCAAATAAGGTTTAAAACTAGTTGCAATTAAATTGACTGTCATGAAATGAAGGTTGTACACGTTTTAAAACAAAAAAATAATTAATCAACAAATAAAATAATATATTATCATATAGGGGAAGAAAATGGCGGAACGGATAAGAATGAAACAGAAAATAATACGCCAAGTGTAGAAGATATTTTAATGTCTTAGAGCAACCAAAAAAATAATTAAATCAATTAGGAAATAGGTTTTTTTTCTATTGCCATTTGATATTTTCTGTATTAATAAATAATATTTTATAAATTTTGAATTAAAAAAAAATTACAATCTATTATGTGTGAAATTTGGTTTGAAACCTTATTTGGTCAATCTTCAAATAAGGTTAAAAACAAGTTCTAATTTAATTTAATTTCATGAAATGAGGTGGTACTTGTTTCTAAATGGAGTAATATAAACAATAAAAAAAAATATATAATGTTATTATATATGGGAGAAAATGAAATAAGAAAATAAATAAATATCACAAAAATTGAACCCATCAGAGGAATGTGGTCTCTAAGAGCCACAAACAAATAAAAAATAAATCAAAAGGAACTAAAAAAGTTTTTTTACTATTGCCTCTTAATAGTTTATATATTTTACATCATATTTTATTAATTGGATTTAAATTTAATCAAGTAATGATTAAAACTAAATACTGTAAGCAGTTCTCACAAAGAAGTAATGGTGAATTGGGGTCCCTTTACCAAGTAAATATATATGCATTTGTTATTGAACTTATTTCAAATCAGAGCAACTCAATAATTTAAAAAAAAAACATAATATGTTGTTATTTGTTGAGAAAAAAATAAAGAAATAACGAGGGTGAAGGAGAAAATAATAAAACAAAAATAATAACTCATCAGGGGGATGCAGTGTCTTAGAGCAAATCAAAAAAATGTTAAATCAATATTTATTATTCATTTTTTCTATGCTTTTCTTCCCCAAAAATGATGTTATATCATTTTTAATTGTTTATATAGCCAATATTAAAACACATACCACTCTTTCATTTTAATTAAATTAATATGAACATCATTTAGGCTTTTCATTGACAAGTTTTGTATTAAATATTGTAAAATTGTAGCTCATGTAATCTTCAAAAGTTAAAAGAATAATCTATAAATTAACAAAAACAAACAGACCCACTTGAACAAGTAAAAAATTAGCCGAACTAATGAAAAAGTAAAGATTTTATAATTTTTTTTTTCAAAACAGATCGAAGTTGCAACTTTTTGCAATAGATAGCGTTACTGCACTTGCACTGGTCTTCTCTTTATTTTGAATTCAAATTAATAGTGATTGTAATTATATATAAGTATTTATTTATTATATATTCGGTTATGTATTGGAATTTGTATTTTCTGAGCCCAGAATTGAAAATTTAATTCAAAACGACACAAAATAAAAAAAAAGTAAGTTCGACTAAATAATTTATTATAATGCAATTGGGAAAAACCACAATGCAAAGCCTTATGTTTCAAATCCAGTAATACACCCACTTACCAGTCGACTTTGGAGCCTGTTTGGGCTGTTGATCGTTGGGATGTATTGCACCTTTTTCTTCCAGATGTGATTCACATAACCTTTTTTTGTTTTTGTGTCTTGATAATGCCTGAATAGGCGAAACGTCGACTGGTAACTGGGTGTATTACTGGATTTGAAACATAAGGCTTTGCATTGTGGTTTTTACCAATTGAATTATAATAAATAATAGTGTTTCTTTTTGAGTTTTTGGCTCTATTTTATTGATTCGACTAAATAATTATGATATCAATAATTTATTATTACAGCAGAGCATCTATTATCCGAACATTCGCTAATCCGAAATGGCCTTGCAAAAAAGATAAAACGAGGTATCCATGAAAATAAGTTTGCTGAAATTTGATTCCCTGCCAAAATTGCTAAATACTTAATAGAATCAGAGACTTGGCTGCCATGATGAAGAAATCAACACAGTAGCTAACTAACATTACAACATTTGTGCCACTGACATAAATCTTTCTTTGAGCGTACATACTTGTATTGACGGTATTTTCTTTTTTAATGCGTACATTTAAATTTTTAACTCAGGTAGCACACAATAAAATTAAAATTTAGTAGAGGTGCTTTGATATTGTTCGAGAAATTGAAGTTCAGTTTGAGCACTTTCTTTGTATTCCTCCAGTGAGCCTATTAAATAAGATTGCCCGCTCAGTATTGTTTGAGATATTGAGTGTTTTGTATTAATTATAATAAATTAAAGTTTGTTAGAAGAATATCTCAATCTTATTTCACTACATGCTCTGTATTGAAATAACAATCCTAAATAGAAACATTGGAATAATATTTATAATTTATTTTAATAAGGTGCATACCATTTCTTACTTTCTATCATTAATAGTCAATTAATTCCAATATCATTAAATGTGATTAAGAACAACGTTGATAAGTAATCATGATACCGTAGAAATCGCCTATATTTACGATTGAGTTTAATTATAAAACTATATTTTGTACTGTTTATATTTCATAGTGCATTTATTTATTTAGTTAAAGTAATCATGATAGTTTAACTTTATTATAATTACTATTTGTCTTTATGTCGCCAGTTATATTTTACTAAAACAAAACTTATATAATTAAAATAAACATTGAAATCTTTAAAAGCCGAAAAAATATGCATTCATTTAAAATCAATCGTTCTAACTATGAATTATGCATATCATTATTTTTTACTAATAATATTTTATCAATTTACAGTCTTTCAAAAAATTTACAATCAATTATGCACGAAATTTGATTTGGAAATTTATTTTGTCAATGCTCAAATAATGTTAAAAACTAGTTCTAAATTAATTGAATTTCATAAAATGAGGTGGTAGATGTTTGAAAATAGAGCAAAACGCTCAATTAAAAAATAAAATAATATATTTATTAATATGGGAAAAAATTAGAGAAATAAGAAGCGAAATAAACATCAAAAATTGAGGCCATCAAAGGAATGTGGTCACTAACAGCAACAACAAAAAATTAAAATAAAGCAAAAGAAACTAAAACAGTTTTTTATTTGTATATCTTTATATATTTGTACATCATATTTTATTAATTGGACTTGAAATTAATCAAGTAATAACTAAAATTAAATATTCCAAGGAGTTCTCATAAAGGAGTAATGGTGAATTGGGTTCCCTTGACCATACAAACATATTTATAATTGTACTTACTTCAAATCAGAGGAATACAATCATTTAAAATAATAATAAAATATGTTATTATTTGTTGGAAAAAATGAAAGAAGTGATGAGAATGAAGGAGAAAATAAGAAACAAAAACAAATACTCATCAGGGGATGCAGAGTCCTAGAGCAAACCAAAAATACTTAAAACAATATTTATTGTTCATTATTATTATTTGTAATTGATTATGTAGCCAATATTATAACGCATATTACTCTCGCATATTAATTAAAATAATATGAATTAATAATCATTTAGGTTTTCACCATTGACAAGTTATTCATTAAATATTGTAAAATTGTTACTCATGTAATCTTTAAGAGTTAAAAAAATAACCTATAAATAAACAAAAACGAAATTATCCACTTGAATAAATAATAAATAGACCAAATTAAGGCAGAACTAAAGATTTTATACAAATATTTTTTCCAAACCGATCTAAGTTGCAATTTACAGCCAGAGATAGCGTTACTGCACTTGCACTGGTCTTCTCATTATTTTGAATTCAAAGTCATAGCGATTACAATTACATATAAGTATTTATTTATTATTTATTCGTTATGTATCGGTTATATATTTCTACTTGTTTTAAAGGGTCTAAACGTTTAGTATAAACGGCACAATATAAATAAGTTTTATTTAAATAATTACGATATTAATAATTTACTAATATAGTAGAGACTCGATTATCCGAACATTCGATTAACCGAACTGGCTTTTCGGCAAGCATACAAAGAGGGATCGACATCGCTAATCCTAAAAAAATAATCTGAAGGGTATTTTCTCAAATGTTTGGTTTCCTAAAACTATTATACCTAAGGAATAGGACACTTTGCTGCTGTGAATAAGGAGTCAATATTGAAGAAAACTAATATTACAACAACCATAAATCTTGCTATGAACGTGAAAAAAATTATTGGCGTTAATTTTTTTTTTTTTCTAAACGTGGCGATTTTAAAAAAAATATTATTCCGCAGGTTTTCGCTTCGAGTTGAGTCACAAGTTTTAACTTTTCATTACTTTCCCTTTTAATAGTTTCCAAAAAGCCAAGTAATCCTGAGCTTTAATTTGGAAAAGAGAATGTAATTATGGGAAATGTGTATACTTCGCTAATTATTTCATCTAGAAATGAACGGATCAACAAACATTTATTATCAATACTTCGAAATATTAGTTGAAACTTTTATTTATTGATGAAATGATTACCGAAATCCACTCATTACCCATAAGTTATAAGTAATAGTATTTTTCATACTAAAGCTCGCAATAACTTGAATTTTTGCAAAATATTAAAAATGAATAGAATAAACAGTTGTAACTCAATTCGAAGCGATAACCTGCGGAACCAATACCTTTTTTTGTGTAGATTGGTATTAAATTTACTTTAAGAGAATTTCCCTCATTTTAACTATGTTAGTTCGGTTAATCGATACTCAACCATATTTAGTTATTCAAATGGGCTAACAATTACAAGTCAGAATGATATAATAAATTAGTAAAGTCAGAACAAAACTTAATACGCTAAATAACCAAGACCAGAGATATAATGAATAAAATTTATAAGTTGTAATGAGTGATGATGAATACAAATTCTATGGCTAAATAAATATATGATGTTTCTTTAAAGTAATCCGGGATCCCCCTGATATGATTCCAGCAGGCAAAAAAAAAAGTGAAGCTCTACATAAGAAGGCTAGTAAATGGACAATTGTACAAAAAGCTTATAAGTAATTAACAGAAAAAGGCAACTTCCTGAAATATTGTTATTAATCAGTGTAATGAAAATATTTCTATTGCCACTTGATGCTTTATATATTAGTAAGCAATTTACAATTTTTCAAAATAATTTACAATCAATTATACATGAAATTTGGTTTGAAAGCTTATTTGGTCAATGTTCAAATAATGTTAAAAACTAGTTCTAATTTGATTTAATTTCATGAAATGAGGTGGTACATGTTTCTATATAGAGCAATACAATCAATTAAAAAAATAAAATAAAATGTTTATCTATATGGGAGAAAATGAAAGAAATAATAAGAAAAATAAATATAAAAAATTTCCATCAAAGGAAAGTGGTCTCTAACAGCAACCAAACAAATTTAAAATAAATCTAAAAGAACTAAAAAAAAAATGTTTTAGTACTGCCACTTAATACTTTATACATTTGTACATCATATTTTATTAATTGGATTTAAATTTCATCAAGTAATAATTAAAATTAAATATTTTAAGGAGCTGTCACAGAGGGATTATGGTGAATTGGGTTCCCTTGGCAATGCAAATATATTTATTATTCATTATTTCTATGTTCTTCTTCCCCAGATATAATATCATATTATTTGTAATTCATTATATAGCCAATATTAAAATACACATCACTCTTTTATTTTAATTAAATTAATATGAACATCATTTAGGCTTTCCCTGATGACAAGTTATACATTAAATATTGTAAAATTATTACTAGTGTAATCTTTAGAAGTTAAAAAAATAATCTACAAATTAACATAAACAAACAGACCCACTTGAACAAATAAAAAATAAGCCGAAATAATGAAAAAATTAAGATTTTATAATTTTTTCTTTCAAAACAGATCGAAGTTGCAATTTCCAACAAGAGATAGCGTTACTGCGCTTGCACTGGTCTTCTCATTATTTTGAATTCAAATTAATAGCGATTGTAATCATATATAATTATTTATTTATTATGTATTCCATATGTATCGGTTATGTATTTGTATTTTCTCATCATTGATAAAAGTTAATTAAAAACGGCACGTAATAAGTAACAAGTAAGTTCGACAAAATAATTATGATATCAATAATTGATTATTACAGAAGAGTATCTATTATCCGAACATTCGCTAATCCGAAATGGCCTCGCAAAAAAGATCAAACGAGGTATTAACATCGCTAATCCATGAAAATAATTTTGCTGAGTATTTTTTCTGGAATTTGATTCTCTGCCAAAAATGCTAAATACTTAATAGAATCAGAGACTTAGCTGCCATGATGAAGAAGTCAACACAGTAGCTAACTAACATTACAACATTCGTGCCACTGACATAAATCTTTCTTTGAGCGTACATACTTGTATTGACGGTATTTTCTTTTTTAATGCGTACATGTGAATTTTTAACTCACGTAGCACAAAATGAAATTAGATTATTGGAATGCAATGAAATGTGAAAGTGAAAAGATAAAACAAAAGACTATTAATTATATGTTACAGACAGCTTGTACTTGACTTGTAGGTGTAGGTTACATTATTACTCCTACATATATTTATAAACCATTTTACATATAAATATGTTTGTATAACGTTAATAGAATCAAACACTGAGTGTGTTGTGTTGAAATAAAATCTAAACTGAGTTTCACTGTAAAATAAGATGTTTTGTTTTTATTATAAGACTATTTTTCTTTAACTGGATTTATTAACTCACTTTATTACACAGTATTAACTATAAAATAAGAAACCATATTTAAGACTAGTATTTCAGACTTTATTTACAGACCACTCTTCTGTAAAAAACAAAAACACAATTTGGAATAACCTCTCCGGTTTTCAAATCACTGCTGTCAGTGATACTTGTTACTTATTACGTGCCGTTTTTAATTAACTTTTATCAATGATGAGAAAATACAAATACATAACCGATACATATGGAATACATAATAAATAAATAATTATATATGATTACAATCGCTATTAATTTGAATTCAAAATAATGAGAAGACCAGTGCAAGCGCAGTAACGCTATCTCTTGTTGGAAATTGCAACTTCGATCTGTTTTGAAAGAAAAAATTATAAAATCTTAATTTTTTCATTATTTCGGCTTATTTTTTATTTGTTCAAGTGGGTCTGTTTGTTTATGTTAATTTGTAGATTATTTTTTTAACTTCTAAAGATTACACTAGTAATAATCAGTCAGATACGTTGCCATAGCAACCGGATTAGTGGAATTCAATTGAAATTCTTTTATCATACGTCTTTTAATTACACTTTCTTATTCCAGTAAATAAGATGTAACCTCAGTAAACTGAATTTATGAGCACAATGATACCTTCATTACACTTAATTAGACTTTGTGAATGAAGAAGGTGAAAAGTACCAAGACGATAATAATTAAGTTTATGTAATTCTATATTCAAACAATTGATTGATTGAATAAATTGACAATTTGACAATTGAGAAATTAAAACAAAATACTATAAATAATACGTATTAGGTGTAGGTTACATTATTACTCCTACATATATTTATGAACTATTTTACACACACATACATAACTATATGTTTGTTTAATGTTAATTGAATCAAACATTAAATATGTTGTGTTGAAACAAAAATAAAACTGAGTTTCACTGTAAAATTAGATGTTTTGTTTACATTATAACAATATTTTTCATTAACTGATTTTACAAAATCATTATATTACACATTTTTAACTATAAAACAAGAAACTACATTTAAAACTAATATTCCTCACACTATTTACAAAACTATTCTCCTTAAACTGTTCAATATAAATGTAACTTAGAATAACCTCCCTAGTTTCCATATCCCAGCTGTTTCAATAGCAACCGTGTCTGGAGCATTCAACAAGCGTTTGATGTACGTCTTCTTTTAAATATATATACAACTACACGAGTAAATAACTCTAATGGAATAAATGTAGCTAATCTTATTTTTTAAATAGGTACATTTCCTACATTTGAAAAAAAAAACAGAGCTATATTTTCTTTAACGGCTCAAAGAAGTCTGGGACAACGTTATGATTGATTATGATAACTTAGAAATCGCCTCTAATTAAGATTGAGTTTAATTTTACAACTGTCTTTCGTATTGCTTCTATTTCAAAGTGTATTTATTTATTCGTAACTAATTGACGTACGTATTCATACGAGGGAATGACTTGCAAGAATTGGGTTGCTGTTGTTGGCAATGTTTACAACTTTGTCTTCTAGGATCGCTAGGGTAGATTTCCAAAATTGGTAATTTTAGGCCGTTATTAAAAAATATAAGTCAATATCACTGCGATTTATAAAAGAACCAACAAAATCAATTGAATATCTCATCTTTAACTCAATAGGACAATTTCTCGGATGAAACAAACACTAATTGGGTAATTAGGGACTCACCGAAGCACGCAGCTCTCACTGTTAATGTTTAACATGACGGCTTCATCTTGGCGATTCCTCGGCAAATTAAGCACTGAAATTATGGAAAGTAAAATGACGGAGTAACCTCCTTAGGCAACAATTCCGGATGATCAAGAAGGTCCGGAGTTAGCCTAATTTTTGAGTGCGTGCCTGATAGGCACACCATTAATACCAATCACTTAATAGCAGACTAAGACACTGTTTCAGTATTTTACATATGAATTTCCTCTTATCTAAATATATAATCTAGATATGAGGGAATACATTGAAAATCTAAATCCTATTTTAAAGAGAGTAATTACTCTTTTATATATATAGTCATACCACATCGGTGTGTATACCTCTAGTATTTTATTTTACATGGCTTCTACAGATAAACGATTATTTAAACCGAAATTAGCAAGCCTATGGCATTACCGTGTTGTTTATTAACTAGGACTATATTTAAATTAAAAAAATAAGTAATCCAATATCAGCAAAGACTAATAGTAGGCGAATTCTATCAATTCTAAAAAAAAAATTGTACCACTGTAACCCATAAGTCTCGAGTTCAGTACATGGAGAGACTGTACTAATTCTAGAACAGCGGTTGAGCAGGGAGGTATGTTTTATTTGTTTATATGCCTAACTGCATTTAACGACTAAATTATTTTTATCTATAATTCGAAATTTTAGTTCCATACATTGAGTACTTGCATTTTTGCTCATTATTTCCTGACAATTTTACACTAGCCAGAATCATTTCTGCGTTATAGTTTTACTGCATAGATTTTCTTTTGAACCAATTGAATAAATTGAAAAAGCTGGTAATCTTGCCAAGCGAGGAGCGGAATTGCCACAGCCGGTCCATCCAAGATACTACGAGACAATACGGCGAATGATAAGAACCATAGTTAAGGAGGAAACAATAAAAACACACATAGACAAAGTGGAAGGGAAAAGAAACAAAAGTCTAATAGAAAACCCGATTCCAGCTGACCTCCCAAGAAGAGATGCAGTAGCCTGCTTCCCCCTGACAACTGGCCAGGATCATCTGCAGAGTCATCTCCACAAGATAGGTTTGGCTGAGGATCCTACACGTGTACTATGCAACCAAGGGTGAATGGATGGAGGTCACCTAGACACATGTCCTGCTCTGACAGGCATAAGAAATAATACATTTGCCAATGCATTTGAAAAAATCTAATTTATATTGGGCAGCAAGATATCTGATGGTCGAACGACCAACGACCCCAGCATAAGAAAAAAAAAAGTTTTACTTGCAACTAATTTTTTACAAACATTTATAAATGCAGGAATAGTTATATATAAATAAAATTGTATTAATTGACATAGATAGTTGAGACCCTGAGCAAATTTTTAAATGAATAAAAAGTATTTAATTGAGCAGAATAAATTACCTAAACTTATTAACAAGCAAAATCCAGGAAGATATTAAATACAAAATAATCAGTTTATATTCAAATGAAACACTAGGAAAAGAACCTGTACCTCTAAAACCCAGAAGTCTTGATTTCAGTACATGATAGAGACTAATATTTCTAGGACAACGGTTGTAAATTCTGATTTTCAGATTTCGGGACATGCTTAGTAAAGTCGAGACCAAATAGTAAGTATTTCCTGTCTTTAATAATGCCTTTATTTCTTGCTGAATAAATGTTTTTATAGTCAGCATAGAACTTAAGTACTTCAACTTCTCGACATGTTCCAATTTATAACAATATTGCATATGTACAAAATCTCAGCAGTACACGATGCTAACCATGAACAGTCTTCCCAAGTTATGTATTGTCGACACTATTTTACGTAGTTTAATAGTTATTTTTATTAGCGTGAATTTTGTTTTGCCAGTTGCCTACTACTATTATTTTTTTCTTTGAGGGGGGATTTCCGTTTATCCAGAAAAGAAAGAGGAACTCTCATTATCCAGCTAATGAGAGAAAACCGTTTAAAATTTCACTCGGATGGATATTGCCTCGTTCTCCTCGAGAAAGTTTCGAATAAAAAAATAAAAAAAAGAATAAAACTTTATATTTCATAGCCGCAATATCAACTGCAAGCAAGATTTTACCTTTCGTTATTAAGTAGGGCAATGTTAATCAATATTTAATTAGTTGTATTACGAAAATAAACCTTTCAAATTTGGATAAAATGCCATCATTGCTTTACTAAGTGATTAAGTTTTTTTTAAGAGAGTAATTCTTTAAAGTGATTATCTATCAACCGAAAAATATGTAAAAAATTTAGTTTTTCTCTTCCATAAGTGCAATTCGAAAATTCGCGTTGCAATCATTATAAAAGGTAAGATTGAAGTTATTAAAACTTAAATATTATTATACACACATATATATGTGTGTGTGTGTGTGTGTGTGTGTATAAATATAAAAGACTTATGGCAAAAGTATTTCAATTGAATTTTAATAATGCGGTTGCTATGGCAACGTGCGGTTGCTATGGCAACGTATCTCAGAGCCGTGATATGAAAACCGGGGAGGTTTTTGCGAGTTGTGTTTTTGTTTTATTGCACAGTTTAAAGAAGAGGGTTTTGTGATTAGTGTGTGAAATAGTAGCTTTAAATGTTGTTTCTCATTTTATAGTTAAGACTGTGTAATAAAATGAGTATAATGTATATGTGTATAAAGTGAGACTGTAAAATCAGTTATAATAAAGAAAAATGTTATAATGAAAACAAAACTTTTTACAGTGAAACTGAGTTTTGTTTTTGTTTCAACAAAACATATTTAGTGTTTGATTCTATTAACATTATACAAACATATATTTATGTATGTGTGTGGGTGTGTGTAATATAGTTTATAAATATATGTAGAAGTAATAATGTAACCTGTACCTACTTGTGAAGTAGAAGCTGTCTGTTACATATGTTTTATAGTATTTTGTTTTATCTTTTCATTTTCACATCATTACATTCCCATAATCTAAAGAAGCATCATTAATTCAGTTTATTCAGACATTTGTATGTTTGAACTGAGATTACTTGTTATTTTCTAGAATAAAATATGGAATATAGAATAATATAAACTGAATTAATATCTTTTAACACTTTTCACCTTAAGGCAATCAAACAAAAATAATAAAAAAAATACTATAAAACATATGTTACAAACAGCTTGTACTTCACTAGTATAGGTTACATTATTATTCCTACATATATTTATGAACTATTTTGCACATACATATTGTAATAATTTGCAAATAGTATGTGAAATATTCACTATAATATCGTTTTATAATGTTAATAGAATCAAACACTGAATATGTTGTGTTGAAATAAAAATTAAACTGAGCTTCTTTCAAGAATAACAAAATTAATTTTTATCGTAACAATATTTTTCTTTTACTGGTTCCAATAACTCATACTATTATACAGTCTTACTTTGTCATTAAATTTAATATTCCACACAATATTTACAAAACTATTCTCCTTAAACTGTTCAATACAAATGTAACTTAGAATAACCTCCCCAGTTTCCATATCACAGCTGTTACAATAGCAACCGTATCTGGAGCATTCAACAGGCGTTTGCTGTACCTCTTCTTGTAAGTATGAATATATGCTCGTATTTATTTATTTATTCACCTCAACACGTTACAAAAAATTGGTCTTATTTATAAAACTATTTTGTAAGCAGAGACTCGTAGTATCGGCATCGAGCCTTCGGGTTCGCTAAACCTTATTATTGTTATATAAAACTATACGAGTAAATAACTCCAATACAAAAATTATTATATAGTTAATGTTTGGCTTTTTAAATAAAAAAATAACATTATTATGATGCTCATTTATTCAATCTGGATATATGAATTTTTTTTAATTTACTAGCGTTCATGGCTTTTTTTGATCTTGGATTTTTTTCTGGAGGGGCAAAACGAGCAGACGGGCAAAAATATTAACAATAACTTAGAAATAAACTTGTAGTATTTATAGAAAGGTTTCAAAAGTTTATTAAAATATTTAAACAATAGTTCCATCAATTTTCTTTCTGTTATTTTATTCATATATTCTAACAACTATGATCATGCGATTTGCCTATAAGTATGTACTGTAATGGATTCTCCACAGTACACAATAAACCGTCTGGGGGGGCGTGCCCCCCTAAACCTGCCCTTGTTCATGGCACCATGGACAATGGTTCGGTACTTACATTTAAGTGATAAATTATAAGTTTTCTCTGTACTGCAAGTTATAATATACATTCATGAGGATCATATTAATAGAACAATTTTATAAGTAAATAGCGTAATTATTCCGCAGGTTGCCGCTTCGAGTTGAGTCACAAATTATTAAATTTCTGCGATGTATGACTATTTTAGTCAGAATTTTTATTTAAAATTATTCGCTAATTATGATAGTACTTTAACTTCAGAGAATAATAGTTATAACTATATATTACATATATACTCTAAACATTTCTTGTTAAGCTTATTTCACTCTTTGAATAGCACAGGTGTCACAGAATAACACAAGTTATTGAATATCTCCTATTTCCTCGAGGAATTTAATGGTGTTGCTTTGTTTACATATTGTTTGTTAATTTTACAAACAATCATTCTAATGATATCCTGTATTCATGAGAAATCAGACGGTATCTATTAAATTTTGTGACGATTTTGAATATAATTTAAAAAAATTTCAAATACGGGCTTTCCGTTTTAGAAAATATTTAGGCCACAATGTTGGTTTAAGTATTTTTAGTCCCTAAAAAGAACTGTTTATTAACCAAAACTATATTTACATCAAAACATAAGTTATGTAATGACAGCTAAGACTATTATTTAGAATTATATTAATTCTAAAAAAAAATTGTACCACTGTAACCCATAAGTCTTGAGTTTAGTACATGAAGAGACTGTAATATTTCTAGGACAACGGTTGGACAGGGAGGTATTTTTTATTTGTTTATATGCCTAATTATATTTAACGAATAAATTATTTTTATCTGTATTTCGAAATTTTAGTTCCATACATTGAATACTTGCATTTTTGCTCATAATCCCCTGATAATTTCACACTAGCCAAAATTATTTCTGCATTATACTTTTAATGCGACTAATTTTTTACAAGTATTTATAAATGTACGAATATTACATTTAATGACTAAATTATCGTTATAAGTTCAGTTTAAATTTTAAATCACATGTTAACGCTACAATAAATTAAGTAAACTTACTAACGTACACAATTAAGGAAGATGGTAAATAAAAAATAATCAGTTTTTATTTACCCACATTTTTACCTCATGTTAAAATTTAAAATTCATTATTAAAAAAAACATGTAAGGTTAGGAATAGCCGATCTGGAAATAAAGGATATATGTATAAAAGATTATATTGAATTACAAATGTAATTTATTAATGTGATTATCTATATGCCGAAAAATAATTACTAAATTTTAATTTGATTTTTCAGGACTGAAATCCGAAAATTCGCACATACATTCAAAAAGGTAAGATTAAAACTATTAAAACTTGAATATGTATATATATGTTAGTTGTATATTATATAAGTAAATGATGTACAACAAAATAAATTAATTTGAATTTTACTGAATCGGTTACTGTGGCAACGTATCTCAGAGCCGTGATATGAAAATCGGGGAGGTTATTCCTCGAGTTGTTTTTGTTTTTTGCACAGTTTAAAGAAGAGGGTTTTGTGATTAGTGTTTGAAATATTAGCTTTAAATTTAGTTTCTTATTTTATAGTTAAGACTGTTAAATAGGGTGAGTTAGTAAAATCAGTTGAAGAAAAATGTTGTTTTAATGAAAACAAAACATCTCATTTTACAGTGAAACTATATATTAAATTAAATTAAATATATATTATTATTATTTTATATATATATTATTAACAATTATATTATTTGGCTCTTTTTTAATGACTCTACTTCTTTTTCTGGACTTACTATAAAGTAACAAAGGACTTGAGTTGCTTCCTTGAATAGGAGGTGAGGCCCTAAATACCTACAATCAGGGCGGCCAAATGCTTACGTAAAGGCCAGGACTTGGTCCAGTACTTAGGGTTTAAGTCCTCTGGTACTTTTGGACTTTCTTTTACTGCCTCCTAGTTGTGTAGGCTTAACGACTCCGTCTCTCCCGAAGCTAAACTCCTTTGGGGAGAGTCCAGTGCTCTAACTACCTTTGCTAAGAAGTTATTCCGTCGAAGAAGAAAACACAAAAAATCGTAATATTCTTTAGAAGGATCCAGTTAGTCAATAATAAATTAGAATCGAATGTATTTCTTCGAATTAAAATATAAATCGCTAAGTTTGTGAGCTGAGTTACCGTGCCGAAAGTCCCCAAAATGACATTTATCATAAAACAACATTATATATATATATATTTATTTGCCGCGAAACAGCCATGAAAGACTACGCGACTATGATGCAGGGTTTTTTCTTTTTTGTTTTTCAGTTTCTTCTGGGCCCATCTTTTCCTCATGGTTTCACTAAAGGCCTTTTTTATTTCTTCTGTTCAGGTCTTAGATGGAAATTTTTTTCTTTCAGCCACTAGAACCGCATTTTTGAGGAATTTTTGGTATTCAGTTCTGTTTTCCAATAAATTTGGTGTAATGCCGTGTTACTTGTTTTATTTGTTCTGTGTATCCTTGTCTGAATTTGTAGCCCATAATTTTGGTGACAATTTTTTTGTTCAGTCTCTCCTCGTTCATCCTCATTATGTGACCATAAAATATGAGTCTTCTAACCTTCATTTCTGTCTCCAAGTCACTCATTTCAAAGTAAATTTCTTTGTTAGATTTCAGCCGGTATCCTTCTGGTGTTACTATATATATATATATATATATATATATATATATATATATATATATATTATTATTATTATTTTATATATATATATATATATAATACTATAATAATAGTTGCAATACTATTCCAATCCATTTTTCTCTATATTTTAGAGTTTTGTTGTGTTCGTATTCGTTCTCTAATTTCGGCACTAGTCCTTCTTTGACGGTTTTTTTTTTCAATGTATTCAACTCGCCTTTTTCTTGAAGGGGAAAAAATCGTAATTATTCATGGTGTATTGAAACCCCCTAAGAATATTTTTTATGTTGAAAGGGTCCCAATTTCGATCCGGGGCAGGTAAAATGGAAAAAATTATTAGTGGTTTTGGGGGTGGGGGGGAAAAAACTCACCCCCCCGGAAGTATTAATTAAAGCTTGGGGGTTTTTCTTCCGGTTGGTGACTGATTACTGGGAGCCAATATTAAGGCCACTGAGGGCTGTCATCAGCTGGGGATGAATGCCGCCCCAGCACTAAATCTTTTCCAATTACTGCCCCTTGATGTGCTGTTCCTCGTCGAGCGAGGTATCAGAAATTTCATAGTTGAGGAATCAGATCACGCGCTATAGCTTCCGGAATAATAAGGCAACTGATTATTTATAGCCTTCCAAACTTCCGGATACATTCACAAAAAGAAAGTACTTGATTTTGTTGAATAACAATAGTTGAACTTATATGTATGAGGAAGAAAATTGTCTGGGTGGAGGTAAAACAAAATTTCTTATATAGGAATAACTGTTTATTTGGAAGCCGACGTTTCGACCCATATTGCTGGTCTTCTTCAGGTATAAATATACAAGATACAAATAAATTAAAATAATATATGCTTAGGAATTACTGTATATGGAGTATATTGATAGAATAATAATGTATGTAGTAACTAGTAGAAAGTTAAAGAATATCTTAGAAAGCTCTTACTTTAGTACATTTAAACGAACAGTTGTTATTTTTCTCTCTTAAATATCTAATAAAATTAAAGATTCTCTTTTTAAGATGTTCAGTTAAGGCTAGAAACTTGTGCGCCTTACTTCGGTGGTATTTGGCTTTGAAAATAATATACTTATCGATCGGATGAAAATAAAGCATCTGGTCAAATGCTTAGCGATCTGGAAGAAGTTCAAAGTCGAAAATTCCATAATAATTTCACCAAACTCTAAGCATAAACATTTTTTGTAATAACCACATTTATTAAATCCCTTTTATAATTATTTTTTCTTGGCCTTAAGAAATTTTGTAAACGTTTATAATAAAATCCAAATAAGATATATGGTAATTATTCCGCAGGTTGTAGCTTAGAGTTGAGTCACAAGTTTAAACTTTTCACTCGTTTCCCTTTTAATATTTTCCAAATATACAAGTTATCATGAGCTTCAGTATGGGAAAGAGTATGTAATTATGGGAGTACACTTCGGTAATCATTTTATCTAGAAAAGGACGTTTCAACAAACCAATAA
This sequence comes from Arma custos, assembly GCA_037127475.1. NCBI lineage: Eukaryota > Metazoa > Arthropoda > Insecta > Hemiptera > Pentatomidae > Arma > Arma custos. The sequence goes on from CM073761.1 coordinate 50,056,922, forward strand.
CGTCTATAATAATTTATTTATTTTATTTTATATTTAGATGTTATAACTTTTTTTTAAAATGTTTTATTTGAAAAGAAATGATATAACCAGGAACGGGACTCGAACCTTCGTGGTGCTTAGCCACCTTAGCCATCCTGGTTCACTTCGATCATTGAAAAGAAGGGATATGTCTGACCGAAAAGCGAACCATATCTTTTATTTTCAAATACAATAACGTCTATACTTAGAACTTTTTTATATAACTTTATAACTTTTTTTTTTCTATAATTAGAACTTTTTTTTATTTCTTGATGTAATGATTCCCGAAATCTACTCATTACCCATAATTACATCCTCTTTTTCATACTAAAGCTCACGATAACTTCTATAACTTGGAAAATATAAAAAATGAAACCAATAAACAGTTAAATTGTTTAACTCAACTCAAAGCGACTACCTGCAGAACAGATATAAAAAAACTAATCTAATATAAAATTTATATGCTAATACCTTATTTTATTCGAAACCATATATATTTACAATATACCATGGAATTCAATAAAAAAATTGTTAATATACCTTGTGTGAAAATACAAAAGCTCCTAATACTTCTTTTTTTCCGATGCCAGATTTTTTACCCCGTTATTGGGTTATTGGAAAAGGACCGGTTATATCCGGAGAAAAAAATTTGAAAAATTGTTCAGCCTAACAAAAACAATCTATTAAAGAAAAAAAATGTTTTTCGTTTCCACAGATTAGTTATTTACATTCGTACTTCATGTTACACGATAATCATAGCAACATAAACTCTGACACAACCTGACTTGATTTTACTGAGTTCCTCATACAAGACTGAAAAGACAAGAAACTGCTCGACGTTTTCGCCTACTTCAACATTTACTGGACAAACGTTCAAAGCTCCCAATTAATTACAAAAGACTCATTTACATGACAGTTATCAGACCTATTTGGACATACGGAGTTGAGCCAATTCATCTCGTATCCAATCCTTACAATACAAAATCCTTCGTAAAATCTTCAATGCTCCTTATTATGTCACAAACAAAATCATCCATCATGATCTTAATATCCCATATGTTGCTGATTTGGCCCAAACTAGATACCTATCCTTCCATGGCAAGCTCCATACACACTTGGATCCGCTAGTCTCTCAACTTGATTCCCAAAATATTCCTGATAACCCTCCGAGGCGTCTGAAAAGAAGATGGCCTCGAGACCTTCTACTATAGAACTTTAATGGAGTGCTATCGATGGGTAGTTTCTCCACAAGTGTTTTTTTTTTCATGTCCTTTGTTCATACAGCAGATTGACTTGATGTAATATAATTAATATCAATAAATTATTCTATTCCAAAAAAAAAAAGATTCTACTGAGTATAATCGATTCAAGGGTGAATTGGGATTATATATATATATATATATATAATAATAATAATAATAATAATAATAAGAAGAAGAAGAAGAAGAAGAAGAAGAAATGCCTCTCCAAAAATGCCAAAATCATGCACTACAATACAGTTGTAAAACCAGTTATATTGTACGGGACGGAGACTATGTGCTTTCCCAGTTTAGATAAACTACTTAAAATAGAGAGAAGGATTCTTAGGAGAATCCACGGGCCCAAAGTAACACCAGAACAAAGAAATTTACTTTGAAATGAGTGACTTCGGAACAGACATGAGGTTTAGGAGACTAAGACATTATGGTCACATGCTGAGGATGAACGAGGAGAGACTATACAAAAAAAAAATCACCAAAATTATAGGCTACAAATTCCCGATTATTTATTTATTTTTCCATTCGCTCATGCTACGTTCATTGCCTGTTTTTTGTTTCTTCCTTCTGTATATTTTCGCTCCCATTTTCTATTTCTTTGTTGCGTTTACTCTGAAGTATGGCCTTTTATCAGTATTAAAGTGAAACTTTTATTCTATCGCCCCAAAATTCAAAGGATACACAGAACAAATAAAAAAAGAAACACGGGATTATACTAGATGTATTAAAAAACAGAACGGAATACCAAAAATTCCTCATCAATGCGGTTCTAGTGACAAATTATTAAATTATATAAGGTTACATATTACATGATCACAACTCGTAATGTCTCATCTCATGCGCGCGTAACTCGTGGGGATATAATGGGGGGAGACCCCCCGCATGCTGGACAATATACATTTGAAATAAAATGTCTTTGACATGAAATTAATTGATGAAAACAATAAACAATTTTTTTTTCTTCGAAAAATACATTTGAAGTAAAAAAAAAAGAATTAATTTACTTTTACTTGAATTAATTAATGAAATACATTAAATACTTTTTTTATTTTGAGCTTACAAATTTAGGCGGTCCGGGGGACGACGATGTCTTGTTGAGCGACGCAGTGGTACTTCTGGTACTTCTGGTACTTCTGGTACTTCTGGTCGTATCTCTTCTGTCTCTTGTGCCTCAGGAAACCCCCTTGTCTCTCTTATAGCTGGACTAGTCGACCATAACAGGATTGACCAATCGGTTTGTGTTGGTTCTTCTTGTTCTTTACTTGCCGTTGGTGTCCGGTTCTCCATCTGCTACACCAGCCTTCCTCAACTGATTTACGTGTCGTTTTAGGCTGTATCCCCCTTGTAATGTCACTTGGTATGTTCCATGTTGGCTTGTTGTTTTGGTACCATCTCGCCAAGATGACCTCGTGAACTTGCTGTTTGAGTACTACCACTAGGTAGTTTCATTACTTGTCATTTTATGTCAATGTATACATTCATTATATTTATTTGTTTGATCACTATAATACAGTTGTAAATTACATTGAATAAATTATTAAAAAAAACATTTCATGCAAGTATTGGAAGGTATTTGAGTATTCGATAATTCTCTATATTTATTCCCTCTGTTTTATATCTACTTAAGGGGATCCCCATTTTTATTAATTATAATAATAAGGCTTAGCGAACCCAAAGGCTCGATGCCAGTACCACCAATCTTTGGTTACAAACTTCCGTCCATGGACCACAACCCAAAACCAAATCTACCAAATCCCTCTTAACGCAATCTTCCCACCTACGCCTCGGTTTATCCCTCAGACGCTTCCCTGTCGATACAGCTCCTATTAACCTCTTAGAAAGTCGTTCGTTACTAAGCCCAGCAGCTTTACAGGCCCATCTTAATCTTCGTGACGCTATCACTTGAGTAATATTTACCGGATGCATCACTGGCGGATCTAGGACAATTTTCAGGGGGGGGCCATGGGTCAATGTGAATTTGTTATCAATGTATACGATCCATATACGAATGAAGATACATAAAATATCAATTTTTAATTCAAAACAACTGAGGAAGGAAACAAAATAATCTCCTTGATCAAAGCGGTAGCTATCTGCATGTGCATGAAAAACATAAAAGGGTTCGGAGTCGCCGATTTTGGATGCACCCATTGAGAAAACATTCGATACAATGAATACTTTTTGTGTGTAAAACGTGTTTTTTTTTTGTTGAAAACCAACTGAAATGCAGGTCAAAATCAACTAATGAGAACTCTAGGGGGCCTCCATGCCCCCCCTCAAATCCGCCAATGGGATGCATGCTTCGAAATTCCGCGTTATGTAATCTCCTATATTCCCCTGCGGTCTCATCTTTTTTGTTCATGTACGTATTTACGTAACACCTTATTTTCGCATTAAGACGTTGTTCCTCCTTCAGCGTTAGCGGTATGGTTTTTTTATGGTCTGATTTTTAGATTTCGGGAAAAAAGGCACGACCATTTTTATTCTTCACTATGTATTATTTTAATTTATATGTATCTTGTATATTTACCCCTAAAGGAGGCCTGCAATGTGGCTTTAAAATGAACGGTTCTCATTAGAAAGAGAATTTTCTCTGACCTCCTAACGGACAATTTTCTTTTTTATTTATTTGCCCATATATTGTGTTAAGGTCTTGTGTATTGTTACTATTACAATTATATAATACAGTATTATAATACAATCAGTATATTATTATAATACTGATTGTATTGGTTTAATAGTCAGTTGGCTTGAAAGGCCTAAGACGAAGATCAAAACTAAGCCTCCTTATTGGGAGCAGAGAAGAAGTTTAGGTTGCTAGTAGGCAAGGGGAGACATATCCCAGACTCCCATTGTGGGATTCGGGTTAGGGGATTTCTACCTACTCCATTCCCTCCGACCATTTCCTTCTTGTTTCTAAGTGAAATTTGTGTCCCAGTTGCTTTTATATCTGGAATGTGGTTATTCCGAGGAATAGGACGGATTCGGTAGGTCAGAAGGGCCAGGGTTTCTTACATCGGAGATGATGGACCCATCGTGTAATGTTTAGTACAAGGAGTATTATTTATAATGAAGTAATAATGTATTCGTGTTTAATTTATATTCTTCTTATATTTAAAGCTGTTAACTCGTGGGTCGAAATAATACCAGCTGTATTAGTATAAAAAAAAAAAAACATGAAGGGTCTGGGGTTCAGTACTTGGTAGAGACTGTACTGTTTCATGGACAACGGTTCTGCAAGGAGGTGACTTGTCCTAGGTCACGCTCAGCCACCAGATTTTCCCCCTTATTTTGGATACCCTATTTTTACAATATTTTATAGAGGCTGGGTGGGCCGCAGGAGGGTCCTAGATCCTATACGATCCATTTCCCGCTGCAAACAGACTAAATAAAAATCATGGCCTGTAGCGGGATTTGAACCAGGATTTCCGGCATGGCAACTCTGTGCTCTACCACTGAGCCACTCCGCTCCCTTATTATGTATTAGTATAAGTACACTTTTATTATAAGTTTACAACTTCATTTCAGTGTCAATGCACAAATTTACTGCGGTGGAGCGTCATTTATCAGAACTAATGTTGTCAGGCGTGGTTATTCTGCCTGAATCCCGATTATTTATTAATTTTTCCATTCGCTCATGCTACGTTCATTGCCTGTTTTTTGTTTCTTCCTTCTGTCTATTTTTCACCCCCATTTTCTTTTTCTTCGTTGCGTTTACTCTTAAGTATAGTCTTTCATCATTTTTAAAGTGAAACTTTTATTCTATCGCCCCAAATTTTTTCGCCCATCTATCAGCATGTCGTTACTACACCTGGAGAAGGGGTAAAGTGAAAGGCGCATGACAGAGCAGCCTAGGCCAATATGGCGGCGCCCAGTCAGCTCACCGTGTAGCATTCATATTCTCACTTATTCCTGCAAGTGTTCCGCGGTATTTGGGTGTTTTGATCTGTGTATTAATGTAAATGCATTAATTATGGGTAATGAGTGGATTTTGGCAATCATTTCATCAAAAAATAAAAGTTTCAACTGACATTTCGAAGTATTTATGGTATATGTTTGTTGAAAGGTTTATTGTTTATGAAATGATTACCTAAGTATACACATTTCCCATAATTACATCCTTAAACCTGTTCAGTTTATTTATTTTATTTTTGGTTTCTAATTAATTCAAATATTCATTTAGTTGGCCTATAGTATTTATTCGCAGGATATTCTGATAGGAATCACCTCATCTTTTCCTCATTGTGTCGGCGATTCCCTCTGTTGCCTAGTAAAGGGTCTCATTTCGTGTATGGACTAATTAGTCATCGGAGAATTTAGGGCCTAATATCTTCCGGTTTTTTTAATCTCCGCCCCTTCAATTAGGCCCTTATTGTTGATGGATAGTATTTCCTCCCTATTGAGGGCTTTAGACCTTCATAGATAGTTGTTTGTCATCTTATATTAATAATAAAAACGTTTTATTTGGCGTCGTTCATAGTTAGGTAAATAGCTTCCATTGGCGTTTAACCCTTAAATACATAAATTTTGATTCTTGTTTTAAAAAAAAAAATTTAGGCTGTTGTAGGCTCAAAGTCAAAAGTAAAAATAGTAAAAAAAATGATTTCATCCTATTTCATTGAAAAAATTGAAATTTTTTGTCTGTTACTCCTGAGTTACATCATGCATTAGCGGTTCCCCACCCACAAACTTACTAAACGAATAGTTTTTCTAGATTTTATCAGTAAAGGTACAAAATAAAAAGGCCTTTATTAAAAAAAAATGTATGGACATAAATAGTTTAACAAACAAGGAAAGTAACAAAAAAATAAAAATTATGACTTAGTTACTTTTACTGCTAGTTGCAAACAAAATACGTTATTTGATTAGTAAAATCATAATTTTTTAAACTACAACCCATGAAGGGTCTGGGGTTCAATACATGGAAGAGACTGTACTGTTTCATGGACAACGGTTCCGCAAGGAGGTGACTTGTTCTAGGTCACGCTCAACCGCCAAGGTTTTTCCCCATTTCAGTTCAGTTCTTATTTTTTAGGGAGCGGGGTGGCTCAGTGGTAGAGCACTGAGCTGCCATGCCGGAAATCCTGGTTCAAATCCCGCTGCAGGCCATGACTTTTAGTTAGTCTGTTTGCAGCGGGAGATGGATCATACAGGATCTAGGACTCTCCTGGAGCCCACCCAGCCTCTATAAAATATTATAAAAATAGGGTACCCATAATAAGGGGGGGGGGAAATCTGTTGGTTGAGAAAAATCACAATTATCCCTTACAAATGGTAAATTTCATGAATGGAATTCCAAAAAACAATTTTTTTTAGCATGAAAACACAAATTTACACAGAATTTAGTACATATAACATTCGTATTTCCTTTGCAATGATTGTTTTTATACCTATTCCTTTTTTCGTCCCAAACAGGGCCAGTGGTCAACTTTATCTTTTGTTACTTGAGCTGGGATTTTTGGTGCCCTTGGTGTTCGTTTTGTTGTTGTTTCTGCTGATGATCGTTTTCCCCGCAAGGGCTTCTTAACCTCCCCCAACTTACTTAGAGTCGACCCCAACTTACTTAGAGTCGACCCCAACTTACTTAGAGTCGACCCCAACTTACTTAGAGTTGACCCCAACTCTATTCTAAACTCCTGAGTTAGTTTTTTTCTCACTTTGTAACAATTTCACGACGTCGTCTGTTGAGATTTCTTTCTCACCAGTATCTTCTCTCAAAACGATCCCTATTCTTCCGTCCAGACTCATTTTTTCTACGTAGAAAATGAAAACTGTTATAAAATAGGTGATTACAGAAGTCAAGTAGTTGAAAAAATATACAGTTCCTAAATGCACGATGTTACACTTGGGTTACATCAATTTCCACTGGATTATTTACATGAATACTAACCTCCCCTCTTCTTGCTTTGACCTGTTCCAGAGTCCTTCTTCTTTCACTGGTATTTTTTATTTGGCTAACAACTGATCAAAAACTAGAAAACTTTACAATTCATAATGGTTTGGTAACATGTAGAGTCAAGATTCTCCTGGTAAAACTGCCTTCAACTTCCTAATGAACAAAACGACACTTGAATGCACTCTCTGAGCCATCTTGCGTTCTTAATAGAACTAAATTAACGATAATAGCCTTGTAAAATGCCAAGAGATGTCGATTTACTCATTACAGTACTATAAAGAAAGTATTACAGCTGAGAATGCATTTAAGGGTTAATGCCAATGACGCGGGTTGGAAAGGGGGATTCCTGCTGTGCCTTCATCCTGCTTCGGAGGATTGCGTTAAGAGTAATCTGGCTGATTTGGGTTTGGGTAATGGCCTATGGACAGAAATAAGTGTGTAAGCAGAGATTGGTGTAGTAGTCGGCATCGAGCCTTCGTGTTCTTTAAGCCTCATTATTGTCACATTGACCAATATAACCTGTGTCCACAAGGGACTTCAAAAGCTGAAAACGCGAAAAAAAGTCTCAATTCGGTGAAGTATCCCCACATGAAAGGGAAAAGCGGTAAGTCGATCGTGAAAAACCGTCCGTTATTAAACTCGGAAAACTTGCCATTAATATTACACACGGATGAATCCCCGCTCGTAAAAAAGAATATGTGAAAACCTATTATGCCCGTTTTTATGCTGAATGGAATAAAAGAAGTGATAAAGTTGGTGGAGGGGCGTAACAAGAAATAAACCCTTTTTAGGTGCTTATTTTTCTCTTTCTGGCCAGTGAGCATTCACAGCTGTCAATTCCCTCTTGTTTCCGCTATTATCCGCTAATTGCATTATCCGTATTTTCATTGATTTAACTCCTGGGTGATGACCTCAGGATTTTTTTTTATTATGGGTTTTGTTACTGCCGCTCAGTTTTTAAATTACAAATAATTTGTAAGTCAAAATATCTCGGAATTTATTTAGATCGTCGTCTTACCTGGAACCAGCATATCAACACCAAATTAATACAGGCCTACGCACGACTAGCTCTACTTTATCCGATAATGAATAGAAAATATAGCTTAAAACCGGAAATAGCCTTATTAATTTATAAAACCATTCTTAGACCTCTACTAATGTACGGTTATGAAGTGTGGGGTGCAGTGTCAACAACAAAGCGAAAAAAAATTATAAACTTTCCAAAATAAAATCCTACGAATCGCAGTAAACGCGCCTTGATTTGTACAAAACAGTCAACTACACCGAGAGCTAAAACTAGAGGCGATAGAAGAATTTATTAAAAAGCGTTACACCAGATTTAAGACCGGATTGCCAGCAGTCAAAGCAGCTGTAGCATTCAACATAGGCGAACCTATTTCATCCCCAAGACTAAAACCGAGACTCTTGAAAGATATTCTGATGTGAACTCTATTACCTTTCTCACCAATTCGTTTTAACAAACTGTAATATATTCCTGTTTCCTTATAGTTTTCCATATTATAGTACTATAGTTCTGTTTTTTATTACATTATAATTATTTTATATGAAAAAAAACTATTATATATTTATAACTTCTCTTGCAAGTAATGTACAGTTAGGGGGTCTCTTGCATGAGACGAAACACACACTTTTACTTTTTGTTAAAGTGTAAAATTCATTATTTAAAACAAAACCATGTAAGGCTAGGAATAGCCGATCTGGCAAATGAAGTACATTGTAGAGACTTTTTCTTAGCTTTTGTGGGCCCCAGGCGAGTGTCCAGAACACCCAGAGTCGATTCACGGTTGATAATTAAATAATTCATCTTCCGTACTCGGTATCTTCAGCAAATCCGCTCTAAAGACTAAGATACCCCGCTCCCCAATCACTGCCTTCATAAATAATCGTAGGGTCCATCTACCGCTGTTAGCAGGTAAATTATTGATCTGCCATAGCTGGATTTAAACCCGGGATATTTAGCAGAGAACGTCACAAATTGGCCTATATGCTTATATACCTTTACTATATGCTTCTAAAATATAGGACTGAGAAAAACACAGAATGTAAAGAATAGAGTAGGCAGTATGATTTCATTGGATATTTTTGTATAACTCTTCTTTAAAGCCGCCATTGGGTGAGTACAGATGATAGCTTAGGAACTGGCTGTACTCTCTCTAAGCCAACGGTTGTGCAGGAAGGTTACTTGGCTGTGATTCCACTCAAACGCCTGGATTTTCTCACAAGTCTGCCTACTTCATAGATACTACATGATCCCTAGAAGCGTATGATTCCACAGGGCAGATCTATGGCTGTTAACGAATTAAATAATTTAACTGGCATAGCCAGATTTTTTACCCAAGCTTTAAAAAAACTTGTAAATCTCATTCGATTCAGCCAAAACTTTAAAATTTAAATGAATCTTGCACTAGGATGCAACTGTTACTTAGCCTCTCCACGCCCACGTCGGAAACTCTAATAGTTTACGCACCTCCTTCCGATTATGGATCGGACGTTATTAGATCTGCAAGATATTAAGGCCGGCGGAAGGGCCGGACGTCAAATTGATGCTAACGTACGGAGGAAATTAATTAAGCTAAGCAACCCACCACCACCTGGGCACATCTTGGTCGCTCAGAGGACCGCAAGCTACCCCCGCAGCTGCCTCCTCGATAAATACATTAACATGTATTGATCTCCTAATAATGGAACATATTTCCCTCCGGCCTCCTGAGGAGGGTCCGGTGTCAAGTTTATGTTTCGCTAGTAAACTCCGCCGAGGGTAAACTTTCCTAGCTTACTGGAGCTATCGGATGTCTAAGCTCGATGCCTATACCATCCAATAAAAATATAATTTGTATGAATTATTATTATTATTAAACGAGAAAATTCCGAAAAGCAAAGCTTTAAGTGTTTAAAATACTAAAAAAAAAAAAAACTAATCAACTATTCGCCAAATAAGACAAAGTAGGATTATACAGGTATGTGTGTGTTTTTGACCCGGCTTCTTATCATATAATTCTATTTTTTAAAATTATTATTATAAAAACGACATCAAATCAAAAAGAGATATGATTTATAAATTAGAATGCAAAATGAAAAATCTAAAAAAGCAAAATCTAGTCAACGTTTCGCCAATTCAGACAATTCATCAAGGGCATACACCAAAAGAAAAATCTCATCAAAGAGGATAAGAAGTGTAACACATCTCACATCAACTGATCAGACAGACTCATCAAATAGACAAAACAACCTCAAAAATATTCCACAAACAATTAAAGCAACTTTTTAAAAAGGAGCGTAATAAAAATTCTTCCACTTTGAAAGGCACAAAAGGAAGGAGAAAAACAAGAAGAAGGTAAGTAATAAATAGACAGATAATAAACCATCATGATAATAAAAGGTAATAAACTAGCAGCTGGGGAGCTTATTGCGAGTTTTTACTGATTATTATTATCATATTGATTTAACGGGGAATACCTAAGAATTTATAAACCCAGTTGGAATGTGCACGATCAAAACTCTGAACAAAGTTGGAATCGGTAATTCCGGAGGTTTGCTCGGGTTTAAAACAAAGTATTAGTTTTCGCATGTTAAGGCGGTTTAGGAAATTGTGTTTTATATATATTTTTTTGGCATCCCTTAGTTTTCTTTTGTCCCTAAATATTAAATAAGAAATTATAGCTTATCTTTCCATCCAAGTTAACTTAAAAAAGTTAATAAGCTCAGAGGTGAGGGCAAGATCGAGGCGTAGATGGGAGGTTTCCGTTACAAGTGATCTAATAGATTGGGTTTTGAAGTCCGTGCATGGAAGTTAGTAAGCAGAGATCGGTTGTATCGTTATCGAGTGTGTTTATCGGGCTTGTAAAGTCGTTAAGCTTAGTAAAGAAACAAAGTCATAAAAAGTGCGTTGAGTTTGAGTAGTAGGTGGGAGAATTGCGTTTGGGTGATCCTACATTTTTTTTTTTCTGTAAGACTGCAACTCAAGAAAGGTCTTGGGTTCAGTGCATGTTACTAGGATAACAGACTTCATAGAGGTTGGGTGAGCCCCGAGTAGGTTACGATATCCCACAAGTTCTATCTGAGGCTATTAACTGAATAAACAAAAATGATACGGTACTCTGTAGTAATTGCATGTATTGGCTTCGGGTTCACTAAGCCTTTTTTTTCACTGCTGGTGTTAGAAGTGATACTATGTACGGACTGCAATTATGTAATCTGTATTTATGTAGTTTAATTCTTTAAGTATTGCATGTATTAGAGACAGACCTTTTATACTATCAAATAACATTTTAACAGCTATTTTTGTGGACGACCTGTGATCTAATGGATAGCGTAACAACCTACAGAACCCAAGATCGCAGGTGACCCTAGGATTTTTAAAAGGATAAATCCTTGGTTGTTTCGTCCTTTGGAAGGGACGTTAAACGGGGGTCCCGAGCCTGTAATATGTCAGGTACTCGCTAAAAATCCCTGATTAAACCTGGATAGGCAAACTTTTGAGCTCCCAATGCAGTAACGTCCGATTAGCCATAGCAGCATAAAAGTGACGTTTAATAAAAAGACAGTTATTTCTAGCCCATTTTTTTATAGTCTTCTGCGCTTATTAATTTGTATGGACGTTGAATGGTTGGGGAAGTAATAAATTTTCGAAATTAAAACCACAAAGAAACGACAATGGAATTCCTTGGGATGAAGCCATCGGGGTTCTGTGGAGGACCATCCATTCCTTCCAATATCCTATAGCTTCAATCCCAAAGCCGATACACTCGTTATTGCGTCACAAACCGACTTATTGATCAGGACTCTTATTGGAGGCTTAGGCTCAGGATGAAGAATTCATTGTTACTTGTTCAACATTGAAATGCGATTAAATGTTATTATTATTATATGCTATGATTAGTAATAAAAGACTTAAGGAACCCGAAAGGTCGATACTGATCCAATGAATTACTATTTACAAGCGTTCATGGATTACCACCCAAGCCAAATTCCATAAGATAACTTTTTATACAATCCGCCCACCTACGCCTTGGACCAGTCTACCCCATCTCATCCTGCGCACATTGCAATTTTCATTACCGGATCCATTCTATGCAAATCCTAATTGTCTAACCTATTCAATTCTCCAGTCCGGTCCGAATATTGTACGCAATAGCTTATTTTCGAATACCTTAAACTTCTTCATCCATGTTATTTTTCACGTTTCACACTCATTCAAAACAGTTGGAAAAACATTTGTTATATTAATCCTGATTTTTAAATTTTAATACGTTAAATTACGGAGTAGAGCTTTGGAGTTCCACTAAGCTATTGAATTCCCCCCGTATCCAATCCTTACAGTCCGAAATCCTTCGTAAAATCCTCGATGACCTGTGGTCTACTGGTTAGTGTAATAATTAAGCCCAAGATCGCGGGTCCGTTGCCCAGCAGGTGGCTCTAGGATTTTTTAATGGGAGTAAAAAATCCTTGATTATGCTGTCCTTTGGAAGGGACGTTAAACGGGGGTCCCGAGCCTTTACGGTGTCAGATATTCGTTAAAATCCCTATCCTAATTAAACCTGGATAGGCAAAATTTAATGCTCTTACTGTAGCATCATCCTATTAGCCATAGCAGTATAAATTGACGTTAAATCAACAAACAAACGTTTAAACAAGCTAAGTAATATCGAATAGTTAATTAAAGTTATCTGTTTTGACTATTTGTTCAGAATATATTTCTTAAATTTAATTTAAAACTGCGGTATAAAGAATGTGACTTTTTGAGATGCTAAGCTACTCTAAAATGTTTCATTAAGGGGAAATTTTTTATGAATTTCCATAAGTAGTGAAAGAGGGTGGATAGTGTAAGGGTTGGGGGTGTTAAATATTAAAAGAAACTTAATGAGGTGTAGGATAGGTGTGAGGGGTTTTAGGGGTGGGGGTGTTGAGCCAGGATCAGCTAAATTAACGCACACTTACATACACAACTCATTAACACACACATATTACGCACACCTCCCTTTTTTATTCTTTCATCATAATTATGATTACTTTTTATTTTTATAATATAAAATTACATCGAAATTAATTAAAACGAAACTGTAGGCCATTTAAATAAAGCATGGGGATACATACAACTCTTGAGATTGTATGTTGAACGTCTTGGTGGCGGGGTGCTGTCTCATGTTTGGAGCCTGTTTGGGCTGTTGATCGTTGGGATGTTTTGCACCTTTTTCTTCGAGATGCGATTCACATAACCCCCTTTTTGATTTTGGTGTCTTGATAATGCCTGAATAGGCGAAACGTCGACTGGTGAGTAGGTGTATATTTTGAAACATAAGGCTTTGCATTGTGGTTTTTCCCAATTGCATTATAATTGTTACTTAATATTGCATTTTCTTTTTCTAAATTACATGAAAATTGTTTTTGAATTAAATCAATCAGTGGTTTGTTAATGCGCTATTGTTAACCTTAAGAAAGGAGGTACGCGCCTTTGTAGGAAACAAGCAATAGGTAGGACTTTTCAATTATTAATATAAATTGATGGTATCGGAAGTGGACCTTCGGGTTCGGTTTTCCATTTATTATTATTACAGTATGAATTTACAGTTTTTTCTTAACCAGGCAAGAATCTAAAAAATGTATTTGTACAATCGATATTTTTTCTTATAATCGTAATCAAATGTTTTAAATTTTCTTTTAGTTATTTAGGCTTAGGTGGGTTGATTGCGTTAAGGGTAATCCGGAACGCGAAGGATTTTTTTATTATTATTAATGACTATATAGCTGAATGGGAGGTGGTTGATCAGTGGTAGAGACCTGAATTGTCATGCTGACGGTCCTGGGTTCAAATCCAACCATGGCGGATAAATTTATTTAATCTACTTACAGCCGAGAGTTGACCCGGTGAAATCTGAAGACTCTCCTGAGGCTCACCCAGCCTCTGTAAATTGGTTATCCTAAATTGGGAAAAACCCTGGGGATTGAGCGTGACCGAGGACAAATCACCTGTTGTACAACCGTTATATTTGAAACAGTACAGTCTCTACCATGTCCTAAACCCATCACCCTTCATTGGTTTAAGTGGTACTTTTTTTATATATTTGAATATACAACGTGTGTTTTATGAAGAAATATATATTACAGTTATAACGCTTATGGATTTTTTAATAATTATTTATCGATATGGTTTTTAGTTTAATTATTTATATACTTTATTTTATTTAACTCGATAATATTTAGATCAATAGGACTTGTTCGTAACTGGCTCCTTTTTAAGTTACACTCGAAAATTCTGATCGGACTTGATAATATTGGAACTGCACTTAACAAGACGGGCGGAAGGGACACGCAGCAAGGATGAGGATCATCGATCGGGAACTTGAAGGGCACTCGAGGGCTCTTCCTCCGGCGGGCGAGTGAGCTTCTTAACGGTTGCTGAGGTCGGCGAAGAACAAGTACCTCCGAGGTGCAAGCAGTTCTCCCAGGGGAGGGTCAATAACCTTGAGGAACCTCTTCTATATCGGCGTATGTGCTTAATTATATTACTCGTGTCGCCCCTTCATCGTGGGGCCTGTAAACTTCGCTCATCCGACCTTGGTATTACCCATACCTCCTGTCCGTACTTTAGAACTGGCTGTCTTATACAGCAGTAATTTTTTTGCGCTTTACTGATATTTACTTCACAATTGTATTCCTAGTCTAAAGTAATATCGGTTAACAATAATCTCCTATATTTTCGTTGAAAATGCCAAAGCCCGCAGTCATCAGGAACCTCGTGTAGAAAAATTCATCCACTTTTTTAAACTTATATGTGCCAAAATGTACGGTATGCCAGTCTCGATTGTCATGTGCATGGTTTTCTTCACATTTACGTGTGGTCCTATTTGTCCGGCCGTTTCTTCTACTTCAAGGAAGGTCTCATGCACTATAGCCTGAGATCATCCGTCAATATCCAGATCATCCGCGTAAACAAGGATCTGAACCCTTCTGTTAAACACTGTGTCTGTTGTCTGGATCCGTGCATTCCACACTGCCTTCTCCAATGCATTATTAAAGAGCAGGCACTGTAGAGCATGTACCTGTCTCACACCGTTCGTTGTAGAGCTCCTTCACGACAGTTCGCCGTCTACGTGTACACGCTGCACGTAGATAGATCCAGTCATAGTTAATTTAACCAATCTAATTAGTTTCTCTGGAGTATTTAGTTCCCTCATAGCTTGATATGAGAATTCACGTAATACAGTGTGGTAGGCAGCTTTGAAGTCTACAATCATTTTATGCGCATTGATGCCATATTCTTTGCTTCTTTCTAGGATAATACGGAGTGAGAATATCTGTTCGATCGTTGGCCTACCATTGCGGAATCCGCATTGATGTCTTCCCATTAGACCTTCTCTCTATACGGTAAAAATCGTATGCACAAAACTATTTTGTACGCGCATGGCAATAGAGATATACCTTGATAATTTTCATTCCTTTATATCCCTTTTCTTGTGGATTGGGCTCAGTATCGACTTTTTCCCCAATCTTGGTATTGTTTCTGATGTCCACACAGGCTTAGTAAGATTTTAACCATATTTCCATATCCATTCTTAAAGAGTTCTTCGGGCATGCTATCAATTCCAGTTGCCTTTTGCTTTCTAAGTTTTTTGTATTGCGTCATACGCTTCATACTCCTCACAGGGTTCAATCTTGTTGCCTTGGTTTCTTTTAATTTTAGGTCCGTCTGGACAACTCTACCTTGCTCCACGCTCAATGGTTCATCGAAGTGGTTTTTCTACCTCATTATTATCATATCCACGCTAGTGATAAGTGCACCATCTTTATGCTGTAGTTCGTGTTTTGATCGGCTTTTACTCATAGCTGATCCTTGAGTGTATATAGTTATGGTCTTTGTTCTGTAGTATCGGGTGAGTGTAGGCTGTACTTAGGGTAGGGCCAGTGGCTGTCATTTATTTTGACAATGAAACATTTCTCAGTTTCTCGAGAAATTTTGCCAAAAATCCCTTGCTCAGGGAGCAATCTCCACTCTCTGTATGATTTTTTTTTCTATGAAAAAAGGCTTTCGTATGTTTCAACATTTTTTCCAGGACCTCCAATTTTTTTTGGTGCATACCATTTTATAGGCACAAACCTATCTCAAAAAATTCTTCTTCTCCACCACCGTTTCGTTTGATATTTTTAGCTGCGCTTTACCCCATTTAATTGATTTTAACCTATGAGACCATTAATAAATAAATGTTAAATCTTAAAATTCTAACTATTTGAAACCTTAATTTTTTATTTTATTTATTTATTGAATTTTACAACTGTATAATAGAATACATCAAGTAAATGTAATTAAAGGTGCATAATGTCACGTAGAAATAATGGCAAGTAGAGAAACTACCCAATGGCAATACTCGAATAACAAATTCAAATTAAAAGGTCACAAGGCTTAGAAGATGGGTTGAATTAAAAAAATATAATTAAAAATTGCATGATTATGTCAAATATATATTTTAATTTTTTATCGACTGACAAAATGGAACTTTTTTACAAGATAAGGCATTGCGCTTAAAGCAAGAAATCGTTAATTTTAATTATTTTTTAACATTGGTGACTTGGTGAATGGTGATGTTCGGTGAAGGAAAGAGTGCACGAAGTCAGTGAGTGTTCATCCTTCCATTATGTCCTACCAACAAGGCCTTCCATTATTCACTCCCATCAATTTTGCACAAAGCAAAATGAAACCAGACTCATAGCCATTCATTTTTTAAATCGCATTCGGAAGAAATTTTTAATTCCGCCTCTATTTCCGCGTCATCATACCCTCTTGGGAAATGCGAATTGCCTACAACAAAAAAGTCTACGTGGAATATGGGAAATATTTAAATATACAGCGCTTTGGTGGCTCTTTCATATATATTTATATATACTCGTATTAGCATATAATTATATTGAGGAATAATGCTTAACGAACTGGAAGGCTCGGTGCCGACACCACCAAATCTGTGCGAATTTGTGTACACGGGTCACTACCAAACCAAAATCTGTTTGATCACTCTAAAAGTAATCTTCCCACCTACACCTCGGTCTAGACCTTGGATGTTTAACAGGCGGCTCAGAGCTTATTCATTTTTTTAACCGATGTATTTGTTCGTTCGAAAATTTAAACCTATTTACATGAATATATCATTAGAATATTTTTATGTAAGTGTTTAAATTTAAGATATACTTATAATAGTATTTATATTCATGGGCTGTCTTCTCACTACCATCTTCAGTGTGTAGAGCGCTGAATTATTGTGTTGAAAATCCCTTATTCTCTACTGGATGTGACCGATAAATTATTTATTAAACATAATATGCATTCATAGATTAACCCTGTAGAATCTACAGACCCTCATGGGGCTCACCCAGCCTCTATGAAGTGTGTACCCTTTAGGGGGAAAGAGTAGGGGGTTGAACGGGATGTCGGATAAATCACCAACCTACCCAACCGTTGTCTAAAAACAGTACAGTCTCCACCATATACTGAATCCAAGACCTTTCATGGATTTTTAGCAGTATTTTTTTTGTTGTCATTTTTAAAATAGTTTATATACACATTAATTAGTTTGTATACACAATCCTACTAGCATATTTTTCGTAAGTTTACACCATTTATTATTCCATTAACATATGCTTTAATATTTTGATTAAATTTATAAAAACAATTTAGTCACTCAATTCTATTAGGCACATAGAATAATAAAAATAAAACATACAAAATATTTTAAGTTCCCTTATCTACAAATGCAAAGACCGTAAATATATTTTCCATATCTTGCTGCTTTGTTCGATCTATTTAAGTTATCTGGCTTCAGACTTCTCTTGTTACTTCATCTATATTTCCACTATAAGTTCCAAAGTTTCAAAATGAAGTAGGCCAACTCCAAGAAAATACTTATTCGACTCAAACTATACTGGCAGAATCTAACACAATACAATCAGTATTAATGTGTTCGTTAATTTGTCTTTCTTCTAGTTTATTTGCCATTCGCACGTCCATTTGAATATCGGTTTTATTAAATTAATTTCTTCGATTGCTTAAATTAATCGATTAAGGAAAAACAATTATTTTCTGGAATAAGGTCAAAAATCAAATTGTGTGATTTTCCCGTTTAAAACCCAAATTTATTAAAAATTAAGACAACAGTTTATACTTTGAATAATAGAAAAGTTTTAAAATTAAATTATTTTATTATAACTATGAAAACGGTAATTTTTTACGACTCGTCCATTCTTTACATTTTATTACCTTATAAAAGAAGTATCCTGTAAAAAATAACAGACATCTACCAATTAAATCTAAATAAAATTATACTCAACTCTAATAAAATTTTAACCTGGTTATAAAGTATTCTTAATGAAACAGACAGTAAATATAAAAGTGACATTAAAAATAAATTAAATGCTTAAACAAGTAAGAGGAAATCAAATATCATGAAATATTTTTACTAATAGAAATTCGCCAAAATTTCACGAACTTGCATCGTTCTACCATATACTTAATTTACAAGAATATTCTAAAAGAAATAAGATAGCTAAAGATGAATATGCTCAGAAAGAAGATGAAGGGAAAAGCAGCTGTATAAAAAACTATTTTATTTATTTACTTATTATTCTTATGATGGTGATCATTTTTAAATCTTTTCTCTTCAAGATAAAAATATTTAAAAATTATCACGATCATAAAAATAATAAATAAATTATAATATAAAATTGACGTATGTCAACGAAATCCTGATTAAAGTAATGTTCCATGAACATTCTTCCCCGTGTATACATCGCGAAAATTTGCGAGAACACGGGGATATAGGATCGGTGAAGAGAATAGATTTGTCTGGCTTGGATACGAGCCAGGTTAGCTCAGTTGGTTAGAGCACCGCGCTAGAGACTCGGGCGACCCAGGTTCGAATCCCGGCCTGGACAAATCTTTTCTCTTCAAAATAAAAATATTTTATTTATTATTTATTGTATTGTATTTTTTATAGCCTGTGGTGGAACCGTATTATTTTCTTCAACATGATCTTTTTTCTAAAATACTTATAATAAAATAAAAGAAATAAATAGTTTTCTCTGTATTGCTCTTCAGTTTATGGATAAAATATTAATAATTTTTTTAGAAATGGCTTGTCCCAAGTCTTCCTATTGAACAAGTGACTGATTTGAAAATAGTAATTTTGATTTTAGATTCTGTTTACAGTGAGGGTTCTAGATAGTCTGATACCTAAGATTCAAACAGATATACATTACAGTAACTAACTCGAGTAAGGTTAATTTTTTTTAGTGTATTTATTGAAATTTACAACTGTATACTGAATACATCAAGTAAATATAATGAAAGATAAATCATGTCCGGAGACAAAGGCAAGTAGAGAAACTTCACTTAGTACTCAAATAAAAAGTTCAACTTAAAAGGTCTCGAGGACATCTTCTTTTCAGATTCCTCGGAGGATTATCAGGAATTGAATAGGTTGCTAGGTTTGAAACTAGTGGGTTTGAGTGGAAATGAAGTTTGTCATGAAAAGATTGATATCGGATTCGGGCCAAATCAGTGACAAACAGGACATTAAGGTCATGGATTACTTTGTTCTTAACAAGATAAGGAGCATTGAGGATTTTACGGAGGATTTTGGATTGTATGGATTGGATACGAGAGGAATTCGATGGCTTAGTGGAGCCCCAAAACTCTATTCCCTATGTCCAGATGATTGTCATGTATATGAGTCTTTTGTAATTAATTGGGAGCTTAGAGTGTTTGTTGAAAGTAGCCTGAAACGTCGACCGGTTTCTTGTCTTTTCAGTCTTGTATGAGAGTAAGGTTAATTGATTTTTTCGTAGAAAAACTGTTAACAAATTAAATGCCGACTTTTCTTTAACCTTGCTACTATTTGTAAGACACATTAAGCAGGTGGTTTCCGGATAAATGAAATTATAAATGTCACTACTATCCATGAATTTGTAAGTTCACGCTCAACCGCCAATGATCAATGTTTTTCCACTAATAAACAGTACCTACTTTATGTAGCCTGAGTGTGCCCTAGAAGAGTCTGAAGATCCCATATTATCCATTTACGGTTGATAGAAGATTAAATAATTGATCTACCACAGTTGGATTCGAATCCGTGACCTTCATAGCAACTCAGGTTTCTACACAGTGAGGTACTCCCCTCTATGTATAAGGCACAGTATTTTATAAATCAATAAAAGTAGGAATTGTTAAAAGCGTAATTTTTCTTTAGGAAATAAAGAGATGTAAAGGGAAAGTTGTAAAAAAAAAAATATTTATTTATTTTTATATGTTTGTAGATAAAGTGAATATTAATAACTAATACAGTAATTAGAAATTATATTAGCTTTTATTACCCATTTAGTAATTTCATTACTAGCATTACTCCACAACGAAATCTAGGTCTGACTCCCATCAGCTGATCAAAGGTGTGCGGTTTGCATTGAAGCATATGCTATTGAAGTCATCTCATTTTACTTAATCTTACATAAACATTTTCAATTTTTTTATTCACTGCTATAAAGTAATTGTATTTTCATTTGCATAGCTATGAGGATCATCACTTGCTTAAATATACTTATTAAATAACTACCACTTAGTGATTGTATGAAATTTCACTAATTGTTAATGTTTGTTTGTAATTATTTAATTTGAACAACTCATTTTCATCTTTTCATGACAACCTAATTAGAATCAAAGTAATGTATGTACAAACCTTAGAATATATTAAAAAATATATTTCGCACAGATATGAACCTTAATTACATTTTTTAGCATTTATTCTTTTCTTATAATAGAGCGATAATTTTGTTGTCTGCAATGCTGAACTTACGGATTGAAATCCGGCTGTGGTAGATATAATATTTAACTTTTTAACTTCATAGCAAACTTCATTCCCACTCAAACCCTCTAGTTTCAAACCTAGCTTCCTCTTCAATTCCCGATAATCCGAGGCGTCTGAAAAGAAGATGGCCGCGTGACCTTCTTATTTGAACTTAGATTTGAGTACTACCAGTGGGTAGTTTCCATACTTTTCATTCTTATGTCATTATGTAACACGCATTCTATTTACTAGTTGTATAATTGTAATACAGTTGTAAATATCAATAAATAAATTTTAAAAAAAAAACTTTTTAACAGCCACGCATGGACCCTATGGGATCTGCAGACCCGTCCTGGGGCTCACCCAGGCTCTAAATTAGGAGAATAGTTCTGGCGGTTGATCTTGGTCCTAGAAACATTACAGTGTCTATTATGTACTAAGCCCAAGACTCTTCTTGGATCGTATAGAATAGAAGAGTAACTTTATTCGGGGACTATGTTCCTTTAGAACATAAGAAAAAGCAACATAATGTCTATCTTAATAAGTAAATAAATAGTACATATCTTGACAAGATATTAAGCAATTATAGAGAATTGATAAATCCATAGCTTTTGTTAAATGCATAAGCTAGCATGCAATAAATTATTTACATGATGTACAGCTTTTTAAAAGACAAAATTAAAAAAATAAATAGCACAACGAATTTCTATACATTGCAATCAAAGCTAATGACTAACCTGCTTAGAGAGCATCTTTTTGGGAAGCTAGGAGATGTTGGAAAAACAAGGATTTAAATTATGATTGTGAGGGACTATGGCGGATATTAGGAGAGATTGAGTTCCACACTGTGGTGGAGTGGGCGAGGAAGGAACGTTCGAATGCTTTATTTCTGTGTGAACGTATATAGAGATCGGAAAGGCGGGATCTCGATTTATGGTGTTGAACTGAGGATTTGAATTGGAGGAGACTGTAAATATGTGAAGTGTGTTGAGAGTAAATGAATTGGTATAAGAATGAACAGAGAAAATATTGTCTTCGGAAGGGAGGGAAGAGCCACTTTAACTCATCATAAAGGTGGGACACGCGCGATCGCCTAGGAGTACCTAGCACAAACCTTAGGGAGCAATTCGTTATTCTCTTTAGTCTGTCTTCAAGCATTTTAGAAAGGCCTCCATATACCACGCTGCAATAGTCAAAGTGGGGGAAGATGAGAGAAGATACGAGAAGCTTACGGGATTGTAGTGATACAACTTTTTTTTTTATTCTCAAGTAATTGTTGTAACTTTTCCTACCGTTCTATTTACTATTTTAGAATCACGATAACATGTTTTTTTTTCGTATTGACATCTTTGGATCACGTTAAAATTTTATTTTCCTTTCATCTGCTGAAGTTTTCTCTGTCTCCAATATTCCTTCATGCACGTTTCTTTTTATCTTCTGTCTAATATTGTCCATCCTTCCCTAGCCCTTCTTCATTCCACAATCCTTAAAGCTTTTGGTATCAGTTCGCGCAGGTTGCCGCTTCGAAGTTAAGTCACAACATTTTTTTCAATAGTTTCCTTTCTAATATTCTCGAAAATAAAAGAGAGTTTTACTATACGAAAAAAAGATTGTAATTATGGAAAATGTGTATATTTCGGTAATAATTACATCAATAAATAAAAAATTTCAACCAACAGTTAGAAGTATAACTGATATATGTTTGTCGAAGAGTCCATTTCTCGATTAAATAATTACCGAAATATACACATTTTCCATAATTACAATCTTTTTTAGTAAAACTCACGATTAATTTTATTTTCGAGAATATTAAAAAGTTAATTGAATGAAATGTTAAAACTTGTGACATAAGCGACAATCTGCGGAACTGATACCAATATTTTTCACTCTGCTCCCACATTCACTTCATTCTAGCATGTGAGACTCTGTAATGTCCAACTTAACATATTTGGTTGAATAAACTTTTTGGTTTTTTACATAAACATTATTTTCCCTTTATTCCGATGACGCTGAAGGAAGACGAATTGCCGTCATCTTCTTATTTGTTTAAAACTTCCAAGGGCATTGGAGATAGTTTGGAATAACAGCTGATCGGGCCCTTTGTAGGACGAAGCCGGCTGCTGCCTTATAAAGCCTCGACTCTGAATGGCGAGCTTAGCAGAAAGTTGAAGGACTATCTCTGCCCTGTCTGCCCTTCAACATACATTAAGCTAATCAATCCCTGTCTAAATGTTTATCTCGCTAGTCATAACATAATTAGACATAAAAATATAATTTGGAAATTATCAACATATAATAATAATGAAAGACTTAGCGTCGTTTGTTCATTTAACGTCACTTTATGCTGCTATGGCTAATCGGACAATGCTAAATTGGGAGTTCTAAATTTTACCTATCCAGGTTTAATTAGTATAGGGATTTTCAAGGAATATCTGACATCGTACAGGCTCGGAACGTCCCTTCCGAAAGGACGGCGTAACTAAGGATTTTTTACTCCCTTTAAAAAATCCTAGGGCCACCTGCCGGAATACGAACCCGCGATCTACTTTGTTATGCTAACCACTTGACCACAGATTGCCCCTAAAAAGACTTAGTGAACCCGAAGGCTGAATGCCGCTACCATAAATTTTGCTACACAGTTTCTCTTTTAAGAATAATAATATTATTTATATATAGGGGAGCGGAGTGGCTCAGTGGTTCATCGAGTTGCCAGGCCGGAAATCCTGGTTCAAATCCCGTGGCGGGCAAGACTTTTATTTAGTCTGATTGCAGCCGAAGATGGATCATATAGGATCTTGGACCCTCCTGGGGCTCACCCAGCCTCTATAAAATATTATAAAAATAGGATACCCAAAATAAGGGGAGGAAATCTGGCGGTTGAGCGGACCTAGGACTAGTCATCTCCTTGCAGAACCGTTGTCCATTAAACAGTACAGTCTCTACCCTGTAGTGAACCCCTGGATGACGGCTGCGCGAAATAGAGACGACTGGAAGAAGCCGGTAGAGGAGGCCAAGTTTCTTCACCGAAAACATCTAATTAATTCAATCCTACTGGATTGTTGTGACGTTCAGAAAAAAAAAATCTAATAAGACTAGACTCTTTTTCTACCTAAAATGGATTCCGATAGACGTAGCTTAAAATAGATGTAAAGTGACGTAGCTTGGAAACACCTTCGCCTTAGATCTCGTAGACCATGACGATGGTCATCGAAAGTCACAGTTAGGATGAAGAGGGGTGCTGAAAGGAGTTGCAGATTAATGATTGCTCGCCCTGGCTCAGCCCATTACATCCTCCGACGCTTCCGACCCTCTCCGAAAACAGTGAGAGACTTCGGGGGAGAGGAATTGGAAGATTTATCCTTCATGCTTGGTTCCTCGCGAAAGTTAAGTGCATGAGACGTTCCGGGAGCCGGATCTTCTTGTAAACATGAGGGAGCTCCGTTCCTCTCTCTCATTCGGGATCAAAACATCCTATCGAGGATGAAACTATCTCATAATAAAATAATTTTACTAAATATATTATTGTGTTTAGTAAATAGGAATATTCAAACAGTTTTGAATGTCCAAACGTCCTGTAAATAGCCATATCTCGTCTGAAATAACCATCAGTCGAAATCGTACAATGCAACAGTTTCTACGATACATCAGTTGTAACCCAATGATTAAAGTCTCTTTAAAGTTAGTACCTTTAATTAAGGGGGAAACTTGGCGGTTGAGTGTGATCTTTGATATACCTCCCTTGGCAACCTACCTGTACCACTACAACCCGTGAACGATCCTGGGGTTTAGTACATGATAGAGACTGTACTGTTTCATGGACAACGGTTGTGCAAGGATGTGATTTGTCCTAGATCACGATCACGCTAGATTTCTCCTCCTTATTTTGAGTAACCACTTATTGAGGTTGGGTGATCCCCAGGAGGGTCCTAGATCCCATATTATCCCTCTCCGGTCGATAATAGACTAAATAAAATTCATGCCAGCAACGGGATTTGAACCAGGATTTTCGGCATGGCGACTCTAGTGCTCTATTACTGAGGTACTCCGCTCCCTCCCTAGGAATTAATGAGCTATAACCCACTGTTTGAATCCGACTCTGAGATATAAATTATTTAATCTGTTAAAAGTCTTAGATAGATGGACCCTCTTGGGTCCTCTGGCCCTCCTGGGGCTCACCTAGCCTCCCTTCTTCGGTTTTAGTGGTACTGTTTATTTTTTTCCACGTATTATTTTATAATGCGTATAATACAATAATCATTTTTTTATATCCTAAATTTTGATTTTCCGAACGAGCCTTGACGACAGCATGATAATCTATCATTTACATATTTATTTAATTTAGTGACAGGCTTGGTCGGTTTGGACTTAAAAAAAATTAATAGTTATATTCCTTTTAGTATATTTTTTGGTGTATATTACAGCAATATATTTTATTTATAAAAATAAAAACTACATTTTACATAAACTATTAATGGAATTAGCTTCTAAATTAAATTATATTATCGTTGGAATACATATGTCTTTTATTTGTTTATGTATTATCAATTTTACCTAAGAAATAAACACGTATTCAGATGGATTAATTTTTAAATTTATTGGATTCAATATTATGGATTAGCATTTTTTAAATAATTTTTTTTTTATTTGTTCGTCGTGGTACAAACCATTTATAATAGGCAGTGCATGTTTATAAGGGAATATCGGAATATTTATTGTTGTAATAATAATCTAGATTTATTTACTATTAATTTTTAATAAAAATATTCCATTGCATTACTTAAATGGTTGTCCATGTAAATGCATCTTTTAGCCTTCATATTTTTTGTACTTTTTTTAATCATCATTAATGATTTTCTAGCCATCAATATCAAATTAATCTTTGCTCATTATGCCCTACAGAAAAAAAAAATTATAAATTGAAGACTAAGATAATAGAGACAAAAAATAATTGTCTCTGTAGCTAGGTAAATGGTTTGATGAGAGAATTATAGGAAAAAGATTTCTGAAGGGGGAGGATTTGTAAAAGATTCAATTCCAATTTAGCCGACAATGAATGACGTAAATATTAGAATAGATAATACATTTTCTATGAATCGTTTCAAAAAATTAGCTTCAACTGTGTACTTTAGCAAGGGAATAATAATTTTAAACAATTTTGTGTAATTATTGGACTTCATCCACCTTTTAAAGATAAAAATAATAATTAAACTATATTGTATAGAACATAAAACTCATGAAATAAATATCAGAATACGTGCTATATTATTTTAGACATATTTATATTTTTTTGTTGTATTGTTGAATTTTTCAGAGATAAAAAAACAAACAGAAACGCGCGGTCAAAGGCAGGAAATTCTTGTAATTTTTCGTTCTCGACATTACTAAGCTCTCGTCTGTTGTCTCTAGATTTAAAAATTAGAATTTATAAAACTGTAACCCTTACGATTGTTCTGTATTGGTAAAAATCCTGCCAATAACACAGAAGGATGAACAATGTCTAAAGGTGTCCGAAAATAAGGAATTGCGCAGGATGTTATAGTCAGTCAAAATAGACGAGAAAATAGGTGATTGCACATCGCGGAAATGCATGGCACGTTAATTAAAATATATAGGCAATTAGGTTATATAATTGAACTAATAACGTCGCGAAGATTAAGATAGGTGTGTAATGTTGTCGAACTTGGCAAATAACGACTTCCTAAAAAGTTATTAAATACAGAAGTGACAAGTAAATGCCCGCGGAGTA
Organism: Arma custos; assembly: GCA_037127475.1. Classification (NCBI taxonomy): domain Eukaryota; kingdom Metazoa; phylum Arthropoda; class Insecta; order Hemiptera; family Pentatomidae; genus Arma; species Arma custos. The sequence goes on from CM073761.1 coordinate 50,083,679, forward strand.
GACCGAGCCGTAGATGGGAAGATTCCATATTTTCGGCTTCGAGTCTACGTGCCTCCGAATAGGCTAATCCTTACTTATTATTAAGATCGTAGTACTGGAGAAAAATTCTTGACTGATTCTTATATTACGCGAATCGCTTAAATTTTCAGCTTGAAATCGCTTTACCTTACAGACCAAGGGGTAGATGGGAGGATAGATTTCTCTGATCTTGAGTTTCATCTTTTTATTGTTTTATATGTAAAAAAATAAGGTAGGTATATGCCTATAGCACTAAAAAAAACCCATGATGGATTTTGGGATCAGTACATGGTAGAGACTGTACTGTTTCCTGGACAACGGTTTTGCAGGGAAGTGATTAGTCCGAGATCATGCTCACCCGCCTGGTATTTTCCCTAATTAAGGGTACCCACTTTTTATAGCCAGGGTGAGCATCAGTAGGGTTATCCTGTACCAACCACCTGTACCAGTACAACCCTTGAATTGGTTGGTCTGGGGTTCAGTACATGGTAGAGACTTTACTGTTTCATGGACAACGGTTCTGCAAGGAGCTGACTTGTCCTAGGTCACGCTCAACCGCCAGATTTTCCCCCTTTATTAAATAAAAGTCTTGCCCGCAGCGAGATTTGAACCAGGATTTCCGGCACGGCAACTGAGTGCTCTACCTCTGAGCCACTCCGCTCCCTATAATTATGTTAATCCGATTTAAAGAATCATTTGTGAATATGGTGTCATACATGGAATTGTACCTGAAATTCGTACACTTTATAGATTTTAACATTATATTAATATTAGCTTCCGATGTTAGAATAATTTCATAAAATATGTCGAATAAAGCCGTTTTATTTTAATAATTAAAAACACTTAAATAGACAATTAAATAATTTGTCGATTATGTTAGACATTTACAAGGTAATTAATTAATTTTATTTATTCTCCTGGAGCGCCCTCCATTTATCACGAGGAGGGCCAAGGTTAGGCTACCTACAGACTTAATGAACGATAATTAATCACACTTACAAGTACCAGTGTTAGTTAACTATTTTATTAGTTTTTATTATTTTTTTATTAAAAATTCCCTCCCTAATCATTGATAAAATACCTTATCGTTAAATAATATCAGTCATTAAATATAATAAATATATTGTTAAAGTCCTTACTCCCTGCTACAAATTATTTCCAATAAAAATAACACTTTTTTATTATTCAATTTTTACTGATTACCACCACGCACTATATGCCTGGTTATTGGTTTACTCTCAGTCAGTTGTAGTGTTACAGTTTTTTTGTTTGTTTTTTAATTATTCAAATTGTATATAAATGGAAATTGAAATATGTTATGCATTATATATTTCTGGTGTACATTGATTGAATTTTTCAGTGTGTTTAGTTTATTAGCCTCTAAAATAAGAAATATGGCGAGCCCTGCACATCCGTTGGCTTAGTGACGGTTCAGTCTGCCATGTACTGAGCACAAAACCCTTCTTGGGTTGTAGTGACACAATTTGTTTTTAATCTGTTAATGCTTCCAAAATATTAATTTTCATCATATTTTATGCTTTACTGCGTTGAGTTTGATATACCTCGATTTATTTTTATATGTTATTCTTTCAGTAGCGGTAAAGAAGAGAAATGGGGCTAGAGGGATCTAGAAGTGACATTTTACTGTTAAATTTTGTATTCCCATTAATATGAATAATTAGATATGTAGTATCGATATCAGAGTTATCCTAATCTGGTTATAAACAACGAGGTAGTGCTAAATCACAAGTAAATCTATAATAATGAATTGTTATACCCCATCGCATTACTGAAGCCCTATTCGAGTTTTCTACCATTGAGGGATACGTGTTGGAAACGCATTGCAAAATTGGGAGGATCGGAACGGACTAGGTTAGGTTGGGGGGTAGCGATGGGGGTTGCCGCACCGCTAATGACACACATGGGTGCCGTGGAAGGGTGCAATAATTTGATTAGTGCCACCGGCTGCCCCTCCCCGCCGCTCCCAAATTAGCCCCCAATTGGAAAGAAGGATTGGACCAGTGGGCGACATACGCCCTACACAATATATGGCAACTGCTCTGTCACCCGCGACAATTGATTCTGTTCCAGTGAACACAACTTTATTTAGTGTGCTCTGGAGATCAATTGAACTCTTTCCATCGGCAGCTTCATTTGCCCCGATTATTGCCGTATCATGCCGTCCTGTCCCCTCTAAATAAATATTTGCGATGATCAGAACCATCAGCTATATCTTCTTTTTTTTTCACAGCCTCAAGTAAGTGGCTAAAAACGAAATTCGAGTGGAAATAAACTCAGGCAATGCTTGTTATTATTTGCTCTCAACATTACTAAGCTCCCGTCTTTTGTTCCGAAATCAAAAAAACATTATTTTTATTTAAATATTGAAAAATAAAAAGAGACCTTACATAAACGTTAAGACCGTGGAAAAAATTCCAACTAAGTCATCCCTTAAGACTCCAAACTAAAACAGAAATTAGTTAACATTTCTTTAACATTAGCTTGGGTTTTTCTTCTACTATTTGCCTTCCTTATGATTCATTAGTTGCATTTGAGCCTTGGAGGTGGTGGGATGCTTCTTGTGTGCATTATTCATGTTTTGTTTTGTTTTTGTTTTTTTTCTCTATCTACCCTGAGGATGCCTGAATGGGCAAAATATTGGACAGATAATTTCAATTTCTGTTTTAGTTTGGAGACTTAAGGGCTTTTAGTTGGAATTTTTTCCACGGTCTTAACATTATTTTTATGTCATTTATTCAAGTAAGTAAAAAAACCTTTTTCCAGTCAAACATTTTTTCTTTATTTAAAAATACGTTTCAACATTCTTCAGTCATTTTCAATTTACATCTCTTATAAGTCACCTTTTTTTATTTAATTTAAATTTTTTTTTTAAATATTTATAAATTGGCACATGTTTAACCTTTTAGTAGATTGTCAAATAATTTTAAATTTTTCTTATAATACTTAGAGTTTACAATGTACTCCATGGTCATTATTAACATTTATGAAAATTTTCAATTTTAAATAAAAAAAGGGACTTATAAGAGATGTAAATTGAAAATGACTGAAGAATGTTGAAACGTATTTTTAAATAAAGAAAAAATGTTTGACTGGAACAAGGTTTTTTTACTTACTTGAATAAATGACTCAAAACTATGTACTCCAGTAACATAAACAAGAGAATTAAAACATTATTTTTATTTATTTATTTATGTATTTTTTTTATTATTTTTTTTTTTTTATTAAAACCATCAACCAACTCTTCTTTAGGAATGTGAAACTTGGCCGCTAACGCCAAAGGATGAACTACTCCTTAAGGTATTCGCCAATAAGGAATCGCGTGGGATCGATAGACCCTCCTGAGGCTCACCCAGCCTCTAAATTGGGTAAAAGAACTGGCGCTTGTCCGTGATATCGAACAAGTAACCTCCCTCTCCAACCGTTGTTCTAGAAGCAGTACAGTCTCTACCACCTACTGAACCCAAGACCCTTCATGGGCTGTAGTGGTACAGGTATATAGATTAAAGAACAGACCAACACCGTTTATTTTATAGCTATACTTCGAAAAGGTTGAAACGTTAATTTTTTGATAAAATGATTACCGAAATTTACACATGACCACCCATAATTACACTCTTTATTGATTATTTTTATTTAAATAAGTATTAAACGAATGAAAAGTTAAAACTTGTTGTGACTTATAGCGACAATCTGCGGAACTGATACCGACAAATCTTTTTTTCTAGTGGACAACACTATTCAGAAAGAAATGCTGCTGTTAGCTGTTTCTTCCGATGTTTACTCGTTAGGCCCGGAACTTTAGGGGAAGGAATTGTAGGGGGATAGAAGGGGATAGCGGGCCCCCACCGGGTTCGAGTCCTTGGGAAGAAGTGGACAACCAGCCAGGCCTAATCTCGTTAAGAAGAGGATGAGTCCTTATCTTGGCCTGGAATTAGCTGTGGCATTATCTTTTCCAGCTCATCCGCTTCCTGGAAAGACATCCCCTTCCTATACCACACTGGAAGGTTAAGTTCCATTCTGCTGTACGCTTACAGCAATTATAAATCCAGAAAGTACTGTTTTTAATAAATTATCGTCAATAATTACAATTAATGTCATTCATGAAGGAAGAAATGTTCTAGGTGGATGTGAACAAAAATTCCTTAACCTATTTATTAAAACCCAACGTTGAGAAAATGCAAAAATATTTATAACTGAAATAATTGGAATAAACAAGAAAAAAGTTATAAACATGAAACCATTGTAATTTGTAAATAATTTATAGATAAAATAAAATAAACAACGAAATAATGTCTAAAAATGAAACAATTTTTATAAACTTATAAAAAACAAACCTGTTCTGTATCCAAGAAGAGCCTTGGGTTCATTACATGGTAGAGACTCTACTGTTTCTAAGACAACGGTTGAGCAAGATTATTTGTCCGCTAATTTTTGATATTCACTTTATATTTTTGCATGCGTTATATTTATGATTTTTTGGTTGAGGTTGAAACCATAAATATATATATTAATGTGTAAATACTAAATTGATTGTACACGATTCTTGTCCCGAAAAATAGCACTTATTTTTGAATCAGGAGCATTTTTTATTTATGAAATCGATGGAATACATACACATTATCGTTATTTTTGTTTTCGGGTTTTTCTTTTTGAAATTAAATAAGCTCCGTCGTAAACCAACGATTTCCTGCCCTCCTTTATCGTTTAATAACATCCCACTGATTCCTGTAGAACAGGTCCGGTACTTAGGACTACACCTTGACAAACTCTTAACTTGGAATCCTCATGCTAGACTGAAACGACAAGAAACAGCTCGTTCTTTTGCAACATTTACTAGACAAACGCTCTAAGCTCCCAATTAATTACAAAAGGCTCATTTACATGATAGTTATCAGACCTATTTGGACATACGGATTTGAGCTTTGGGGCTCCACTAAGCCATCGAATTCCTCTCGTATCCAATCCCAACAATCCAAAATTAAAGCCAATTAAAAAAATTGATAGCAATTTAAAAAGCGTGAACAATTTTTGTAACAGGCTTAGCACACAGTCAGAAGAGAGAGGTTACCAAGAGATTTGCAACTTAAATATAAATAAAAGATAATTGCAAAATTATGAACTATAAAATAAATACTAATTTTAGAATGAAATAATAATAAATATTATTATTTATTATTAACTATATAAAATCGATGTTACATATATAATAGAAGTTTTGAGGTTCAGTCGGTAAATGTTTAATTTTTGGCGACGGTTGTTTACTATGACATTTCGTTTTTCTCTTAGGGGAAAAAAAAGGATTAGATAAATACCATACATACCAATATATGTATGAAGAGCATATATATTAATGAATTTTCCAGGTTCAATATTCTTATTTACTTTGCTTTTGTGTTATATCCTCAGAGTGTTAGGCAAATCTATACCGGAGATCTTGATTGAAAATAAGGAAGAAATTCAGGAAAGCTTCCTACCGGGAAGATCAACTGGTGCTTGCATTTTCCGGCGGACGAAGTGGAACTGGTAAACTGGGGGAAAATGAGGGGGGTGAAATGTGGTGGGTTGAGAACCCAACTGTTTCTAATCTCATATCTGCTACCTACATTAGTACTCCTCCCTCTACTGATAGCGATCGGGTCGAGGACCTCATCTGTCTAAGCTCTTGTACAGCAAGATTTTAGGTTAACTGAATATCCTAAATTTAGAATATTCAACAGCCTCACTACAATAATTAAATTAATAATATACTTTATGTTGATTTAATGTTATCGGCTGAAAACTATCGAAACCTATCGATAGTTTTTCGATAGCTGCTTCCTCTTTTTTCAAACCTATTCAATAAAGAATTTCATTAAATTCAATTACCCACCTTCTATTTGAAATTTGCAGGATTATAAATTATAAGATTATATCAGGATTATGAGAAAAAAAAACTAATTCATTTAAATCCTCATACAAGACTGAATAGACAAGAAACTGCTCGACGTTTTCGACTACTTCAACATTTACTGAACAAATGCTCTAAGCTCCTAATTAATTACAAAAGATTTACATGACAGTTATCAGACCTACTTGGACATACGGAGTTGAGCTTTGGGGCTGTACTAAACCATCCAATTCATCTCGTGTCCAATCCTTACAATCCAAAATCCTTCGTAAAATCCTCAATGCTCCTCATTATGTCACAAACAAACTCATCCATCATGATCTTAATATCCCATATGTTGCTGATTTGGCCCAAACTAGATACCTATCCTTCCATGGCAAGCTCCATACAGACTTGCATCCGCTTGTCTCTCAACTTGCTTCCCATACTATTCCTGATAACCCTCCGAGGCGTCTAAAAAGAAGATGGCTTCGAGACCTTCTACTATAGAACTTTATTGGAATGCTACCGATGGGTAGTTTCTCCACAAGTTTTTTTTTTTCCATGTCATTTGTTTATGTTAGCAGATTTACTTGTTGTAATATTATTACAGTTGTAAATATCAATAAATTAATCTAAACAAAAATTATTTGAAGTCGCTCTGGATTGTGTTCGCTAAGCAATATTTATTATTAAATTTATATTTAGAACTATCCGCGAAATTATTTATATATTGCATTACTTCATGAAGTATCGTTTTACCGTATCATTGTCCAACCTCTAGTTATATCACACTTCCAAAGCGTACACAGTTAAAATATATTTAATAATTATTAATCCATATCTTGTCATATTCGGTAGTGAACAAATATTATAGATCGTACTCCATCTGATATATTATTTCAATATTATCTAGATTAATTTTTAATAACATATCAGTACGCAATCTTCCAAGGATTCAGCCATGGGTATCTTAGATCCTGCTATGATCGCAGGAAGAAATACATTGCGTTTTGAAGACTCGAAAGGAAATGTAGTGTAGAGGTCTAAGCAAGACTCGGAGCTTTTAGTAGATTTATTGCGAATTCTGGACATCGATAAATCATCGCCATGTTGGGTTGCGCACTGCCTTTGCCCCATCCAGTGGGGCCTATATCACTCTCTACATGAACCCCCACCCCATTTCCCTTTAACATAACGGGTTTCATACATGTTATAGTAACTGATTATTTATTGTGGTATTATTGTTTACAAATCCGCCGCCCAACCGAACCATAAATGTTATTACGCTATTAAAAAAAAATTGGAGCTAAAAAAAACTACTAACCCCAAGATCGCGGGTTCGTAGCCCGGCAGTTGGCCTTAGGATTTTTTTAAAGGAGTATAAAATCCTTGGTTATTCTGTCCATCGGAAAGTACGTTAAACGTAGGTCCCGAGTCTGTACGTCAATTACTCGTTAAAAATCCCTATCCCAAATAAACCTGGATAGGCAAAATTTAGAGTTCCCCCTACAGTATGATCCGATTAGCCATAGCAGTATAAAGTGTAGTTAAAAGAACAAATAACGAATTTCGTAATGAGAAATGTTTAAATGCACTGCACGTAGCGGACTGATAAACATTCGAGGCGTAGATTTGTGTGGATGTTAATAAAATGCTATTGTGGTATTGGCTTCGAACCTACGGTTCGCTAAGCCTTTTATTTATTTATTATTTTAGAAAAATAATTCAAACAATCTTTATTTACTTACAGTGTCAACTAACAGCTGTTCGTGATTGTTTTCTGTAAAATGTTTTAGAAATTCCAATTCAAACCTTTTAATTTGTCAATACGCTCTTTCGATGACAATAGGAATATTTCATAGCATATTGTATTCATTTTAATTACATAAAATATAGATTATTAAACTGTTGAATTAAAAATGGATTAGACTTCTAGGTTTTGTATTGATATGTGATAAATATTTCCATAGATTCAATGCATTGTGAGATATTGCTATCGAATAAGGCAATGTATTATTTTTTATTTATATTTTTTTTATAATTATTGGTCAGCTATTTTAATTTTTAAATATTTTTATTTTAAAGAGAAAAGATATACCCCCGGCCGGGAGTCCGCGACAGAGTGACAGAGGTTCCGAGTTCGAATCCCGGCCGGGGGTATATCTTTTCTCTTTAAAATAAAAAAAAAAATATTTATTGTCTTTCGATGATGATTATTGATTTCTCTTCAAAATAATAATATTTAAAAATAATCATCATTAAAAGACAATAAATGAAAAATAATTATAACAATATAGAATTGACGTAAGTCAACGAGATCCCAATTAAAGTAATCTTCAACGGACATTCTTCCCCGTGTATACATCGCAAAGATTGCGAGAACACGGGGCTATAGGATCGGTGAAGAGAATGGACTTGCCTGACTTGGATACGACCCCTGGTAGCTCAGTGGTTAGAGCAATGCACTAGAGATGCAGAAGACCCGGGTTCGAATCCCGGCAAAGGCACATCTTTTCTCTTCAAAATTAAAAAATTAAAAACCAAATATTGTTTAGGTAATCTTATAATGAAATGAAATGAAAATAGCTTTTTATTATGCAAAGTTTTTTATACATGATTCAATATTTATTTACAAGTTATTAATTATAAATCTTTATATCCGTTCCCATAGAACCAAAACTTTTGAGCGTTCCTTTCTCGCACGTTCTATCTCTCTTTGGAACTCACTCCCACTCCATATCTGTCATGCGTCTTCTTTAACCTCATTTAAATCTAAACTTTTCCAACATCTTCTAAATTCCCAATCAGATGCTTTATAATCAATAAATGTTTTATAGATATTTTCAACTTTATTGATTGATGAACTACTGTAAATATTCCTCACTCATAATGAAATCATTTTTTTTTTTTTTACTAGATGCTATCATGTATTTACTGTTTTTTTTTCCATAAGCCTAGTTCTTTTTATTGTAAATTTGTCTGTTTTTTTATTTTAACTTTGCATCACATTTTCTGATTATCTACCAAAACATACCTGTTTAGTTATTTACTTTCAAAATATTTTGTAAATATTGTTTTACTCAGAAGTAGGCCATTGGCCAGATAAATATTTTCTTAATTATGTTCATCTCTGTTATTCTAAAGGGACCTGGTCCCAGAATAAAATTATTTTTCTATTTCTATTTCCATTTCTATATTTTTTCTTTTCCTTGCAGAGGCCTTCTATTTCGGGAATAATAGTCAGCGCTTCCCGGGGTGATTGATCCTATTGGGAGCTGAGTTAGATCCACTTCTTCCAAACGTATATGTCCCTTGCAGCTCTCCACCATATCGTATTATATCTTCTTAAAATGATATATTTTTTTAATTATTAAAAAAGAAATATTAGAGTTGTAAAAACTCTTTTAATTAAATACTGAAAAAGTTTGTTTTTTATAGGTTTATTATTTATCTGTATTTGTTCTGTTACACAGTTTTATAAGAGACAAATAAAAAAACAAACACGATTATTAGCAATAGGGGAACTGCAAAAAAATAATGAACATTGGGAATCGGAGAAATATCGTATATAATTGAAATACTGTTTGCAATAAAATGAAATTGAAATACTGTTTGCAGTTGTTTTTAGTATATCCATACTAGTTTAGTACAATATGGCCTTAAAATGAGTTTTTTTATAGCATTGTGTATAACGGTAAAGTTAAAAAAGATGTATTATTTTTTTTTCCTAGGTTTATAATTTGTATATCTTTATGTTGTTTACACAACAGAACTACAAATTCAAAAAATGCATAGCATTTATTAACAACAGAGGAAATGATAATAAATAATTAATTTAAGGAAGAAATAGTTGGGGGTGCAGTCAATCAAAACACCAAAATAAGCATAACTTATTTATTAAGTGCCGACGTTTCGGCCTACAATGTAGGCCATCTTCAACTATTTCTTCCTTAAATTAGAAGATACAGTCGACCAACTCTTCTCTAACATAAATAATTAATATTGAAAATTAGTGACATATTGCAATTATTTAAGTATTTTAAATAATAAATTTTTCCATTAAAATGTGATACTTGTTTTTAAAACATTAAAAATGACGAAATAATTATTTTCCCAAGCAATTTGGTAAATAAGCTAAATTGAGTTCGGGTTTTAATTTAAAAACAAATTGATTATTTTTTTCCAGGTATATAATTTAGGTCTTTATTTGGGTGGAAAAAAATGGTGTTTAGGCATTATCTGATACAAATGGCTTCCCTGCTCAACCGTCGGCTAAGAAGCCGTAAAGTCTCTACCATATACTGAGTCGTTCATGGGTTTTAGTGGTTCATCTAAAAATTAACGAACAACAAGCATATATATTATACTTCGAAATGTTAGTTGAAACGTTTTTTTCTTGATGAAATTATTACCGAAATCTACTCATTACCCATAAGTACATTCTCTTTTCCATACTAAAGCTCACGATAAATTAATTGGATTTTCGGAAAATATTAAAAATGAAACGGATAAACAGTTAAAAGTTGTAACTCAACTCGAACTGACAACCTGCAGAACAGATACCAATAAAATTATATTTCTGGCTGTATAAAGATTAATGAATCGACTTAAAGATACTTTATATTATAACATCATTTATTCTTTGTTGATGAAATGAATTCGTCGGTTCTTAAGAGAACGATCCACTTATAAATTTATTTGTGTCAGCTTAAATGTATATATAATGCGAGAATCAAATCACCCCTATCTGGTCAGAAGGAATTTTAATTAAAGTGTTTATTAATTAATTTGAATACAAGAGTTCGTTAGTAATTTTATTAAAATAAATAAATTGACAAAATACACGAAACCAATCAACATGTTTGCTCGCGTTAAATTATCTGTTCGCGTTACACTCTGATGTAATTTGTTTATTTAGTCTGTGATAAATTAAATGAACTTATTGTTTACCGATTTCATTTAAATTAACTTTATCGCAATAAATATCTTGAAAAGTTATTATAAATACAATTATCCCAGAATAAGACGTGATCATGATTAATTATTAACTATTAAAAAAAAAATCTGAACCACTACAACTTTAGTCTGGGGTTCAGTATATGGTGATGACCGTACTGTTTCATGGACAACGGTTCTGCTAGGATGTGACTCGTCTTAGGTCACGCTCAACTGCCAGATTTTTCCGCCTAATTTTGGGTATCCTATTTTGGTAACATTGTATAGAGGCTGGGTGAGCCCCAGGAGGGTCCTAGATCCTATATGATCCATCTCCGGCTGCAAACAGACTAAATAAAAGTCTTGCCCGCAGCGGGATTTGAACCAGGATTAGCTTCCTTAAATATCTGAAAAGTCTTCCAGTTGATCGTTTTGGGTACATTCAACATTTTTAGTAACAAATATTAACTATATGCGTCATTTTCATCATTAATGAAGAAAGAGACACTTATAATAGCAAACATCAGTAGCTGGCTATAAATGATCTACCAATGAATGTTTGTATCTAGTCGCCAATATATCGTATTTTACGATTTAGCAATGCTGTGGTTTGTAGTGTGGTTGCGAAGGAACAAATCGTTACATATATATATTTACGAGTTGGACTTGTAAATTTCCTAATTTTTAAACATTTAATACTCGTAAATGTTGGAAGGGTAGAGCGAAGCCTAGGTAGGAGAATTGCGTTAAGTATTGATTGGGATGAATTATGTTAACATAAATTTAGCCTCTATCATTAAAGGAACAACAATGTCATGAAGTCTGTGAATATTGGATTCTGCATAGAATATTTGTTCAAAAAAACTAGAAAATTTAAGAGTTGCCACAATTCAGAATCCCAAAGATTTTTTTTTTTTTTTTATATTAACACTTTATTGAAATATTACAATCTGCCACTTGTGGGCAATAAGTAATAGTGCTATGTAGCTTACAGTCATTCCATAACAAAACAATAATATAAACATAATAAAATAAATAAATATATACATGCGGTAACAGAAAGAAATTAATGCGGAAATGATAATAAAATAAGGAAAAAAAATAAAAATAATAATAATAATAATAAAATAAAATAAATAATAATAAAAATAAAATAAAATGTACACATTCATACCCTATTTACAATTTGCCTGGGGTCCCCGAACTGAGCTTCTTCCCCAGGAATGAGGGCAAAGCAGGAGTCCGGGAGGCCCCAGCCCCCTTTCCCAGCCGCGTCACTGGCATTAAACGCCAATGGAAGCTGGTTAAAATCCCAAAGATATGAAAATAATTCTAAGCAGAAAATTAAAACTATTAATCAATTTAATATATTAATTAACCTATATAATTAAACATATAATAATTTCGGAGTAATAAAAAAAAAAATGAAAAACCTTTTATATTTTTAATTTTCCCCCTAGGGCTCACCCAGCTTTTATGGCATAGGTGCCCTTAGTTGGGAAAAAACTGGCGGTTGAGCGTTATTTCATTCTGGTTAAAAACTTCCGTCCACGGACCACTACCCTTTAGATCATTCTTAACCCAATCCTCCCACCTACGCCTCGCCTACCGATCAGACGCTCCCCAGTCGGCACAGCGCTTATTAACTTTATAAGAATTCTTTCGTTACCAAGCCCGATATATAATTTTATGCATCTGCATTTCTTTCCTCGCATTTTTCGCTGATTCAGTATTTAATACCTGTAGCTCTATAGCCTATGAAGTTTTAATCAGTTCAGTACATGTTAGAGACTGTGCTGTTTTTAAGACTGCGCTTTTGCAGGGATGTAATTTTTCTATTCCGATACCAAAACCACAATCTGTTATTTAACCCCTTACCCCTTTCTCCCTTCTACATCTTATTTTACACCCCGGATGTTTACTTGTCGAATCAGCTCTTATTAACTTGTTTAGTTACTTTTCTTCGCTACTAAGTCAAAAACAATTCTTATTTTTAAATTTATGTAAAACCAAAATTATTTTTCAGAATATTTGTAGTTAGGAACTTGCTCAGTAGATATGTCCTAGAAACATCGTCCAATATTGGCGACATCAATTAAAATTGTCACTGTTTTGCCGGACGTGTAGAGACATATTGTGTCGACATAACGAAGTAAAAAAAACATACTTTTTTTGTTGTTTACAACAGCAACTACTCTTTCTTTACCGATCCCCCTGCCCAGTTAGCATTTTTACGACACGTGTCATTATTTCTTTTATTCATTTCGGAGAAGTCTCAATGCTATGAGATACTTAGAACTATTAATAAAACTGAGGTTATTATTAATAAATATATTAATCCTAAATATACTGGCCTTAATTCATACCTTAATTTTAATGGACAACCAAGATTTTTTTTTTTAATTAAAAATAAATGAATTTTTAGATTCACCGTAATGTAACTTTCACAAAAATATTTATTTTTATTTTTAAAAGATCATTTTTCATCGAAAAAGTCGTGTTCGGAATATGAAAAAATTCACGCGGGAAATGTAAACTTTTAAACACTTTATTTTGGCTTGGTGGCGTCATCAGGCTTGTTCACATTTTTGTGGTAAGAAATTCATATGATGTTTTTGCATTTTCTTATAGAATATTCAAATAAGTGTTCACCTTGAGAAACATAACAATTGCTTATTAATTAAATTAACTTATTAATTATTGGCATCTTTTTATTCAATAACTATTAGTTTTATCAACATGACCTATATATAATAACAAAGGTTTCTTTATGTTTTTTTTTTAGTGTGCTTAAAACGTTGTAATGCAGAAATACTCACAATCACTTGGTTCATTCATAGACGAAGTAGAAAAATCTTTGTTTTATCATCAACATATGATGAAATGTTATCTGAATCACTGGAGTCATCACTATAAATATCACTGGCAAGAAGTTTTGATACCTTCATGGGTGATGTTTGCTAAATAGGCAATTATGCCCTATCTTTCAAACATGCCTTTGTTTGAACAGTTTTGCTTCTGACATGAACTTTTTCAGCATTGTGTTTTTCTGATGTCCATGATACTTGTGTTTCTGCATTCACTCTTGAAGAACATGTATGTTTTCTATGTTTTCATTATTCAACATTGATGATTGCAAAACATCACTGATTAGCGATTGTCTCATTCTTTTGACACCAAGAGGTCTTGGTTGAGATGAATGTGCTAGGATCCTCTTTGTTTGGCAATTGAATTTGGTTGGCACTGCTTCTTTTTTCAAAACTATTGGACCCCCTACTAATCTAATTGTAATGATATTTTCTATTTCTTCTACCTGGGACAGAAGAGGAAAAAAAAATATTAAACTCACTGCATCTGAAAATGGTCTTTGTTTATGAGAGAGTTTACATGCACTGTACACTGACTAGTTATTGCTGAAACTATGGTAACTTTACACTATTTTCAATGTAGAAGATCTATAATAAGAAGCCTTAACAATCTTTTAAGCAAGATTTGTACAGATAATTTGAATGATAACATAATCATGACAATTATCTTATTTAAATATCTTATGCAGGGCTTCCCGAATTTAAATGGCAAAACTTCAGGAACTTATAGGGGACCGAAAAACTAAGACAAAAAGTCCTTTAGAGATTTGCTCGTTTTTGCTTACTTTTAGAGAAAATCGCAAAAAAGAAACATAACAAGTTTTCATTTTTATACTTATTTATTTACATTTATATTTATGTTATGTTCTTTTTAATGTAAATATTGCTCAAAATTTTGTCCTCTTGCACCAATCCAAGCATTAAATCTAGCATAGCACTCACTTGATAAATTGCAGCTAAACATTGCTCTGATGATATTTGGTGCACTGCATCTATGATTCGGTCTCTTAATTCCTCTCTTGAGTTGATTGACACCGAATAAACTTTCTGCTTCAAGGTTCCCCATACGAAGAAATCCATGGGTGTCATATCAGGTGATCTGGGTGGCCAAGGTACTACTCCTCCACGTCCAATCCATCGTTGTGTATAATTTATATCCAGCCAAGCTCGAGCAACTCTGTTATAATGAGCTGGACATCCATCGAGTTGTAACCACATTTCAATCCGCTGTTGTAAGGGAATGTCATCTAAATAATTAGAAAAGTCGTTCTCCAAAAAATGTGTAAATGTGATACCATTCAATCTTCCAGGTAAAAAATATGGTCCCACCAGTAAGCCGTTCCAAATTCCAAGCCAACGTTAATAGCAAATTCATGCTGAAACCTATTCTCTCTAATAGCTCTGGGGTTTTCAAGAGCTTATACATGATAATTTCTTTGATTAACAATTCCTCTTCTTGTAAAGGTAGCTTCATTGGTAAATTGACAACAAGTCTGATGACGCCACATTATATCTTACCGAAAAAAACTCATGTTAAAAAAATTATTTTTCCATTAAAATTAGCGGTAGCCCATTATTTAAGGTTGGTAGATTTCATAGAAACGATTGTTGAAGTTCACTTTGGTTGTCCATTAAGAAAAAAAAACTTGAAGAACAATTGTGATAAACCGGGCAAACTTCGATTATCTATTCTTAAGAATCTTGCTTTGCTTCATAAAAACAGAAATTGAAATTAATACTGTGTGTATATAGTTATTATAATAATAAGGCTTAGCGAACCCGAAGGCTCGATGCCGATACCACAAATCTCTGCTTAGACAATTCCATCCACGGACCACTACCCAGACCCAAATCCGCCAGATCACTCTTTAAGCTTTGATTCATTACTACTGAAAATAATCACGAAGTTATTTATATAAAGCGTCATTATTGTTATGCTTTATTTTATATTTTATTAATAATCTATTATATTTATATTAATAATTTTGGGATACGTTAAATCTGTTATATTTACGTGTGTACATACTTCCTTAAGTTTTTTAATATTCCTTCTTTCTCTCCGATGTTGCTTTTCTCGTCTTTCCTGGGATTAATATTTTTCTTTTAATTCTAGGCATCTCTTTGAATATTATATCTCATCTTTAAACAACTTTCTTAAATACAGCATTTTTCGAAATGGAGTCTGAAAAAAAGAACTATTCATGACCGTCATTTTATATTCCAAAAGCTAAAAGACGACTGTATATTTTTTTTTTCAAGGACTCTATATAAGAAATAGAGGGACTTTTGTATAAGAGAAGTGGCATTTTTCAGCCCTGACACTCGGACAATACCCAACAACGGACGGACACAGGGAAATAGTGAGGGGAAAAAAGGAATCCCTAATAGGCCGCCATTTTGTATTTTTGAATCTTCAAGATGACAGGTCTATTTATTCAATTTTACTAAATGAAATAACGATACCTTTGTGTGAGATAAGTCACATATTTCTGCAAAGCCTCCCGGAAAATACTTAAGCAAGGATGGGCAGAATAGAACAGTAAGGAGAAAATGGCATATTTAATAGTCCGCCATTTTGTTTTCCGAAGCTACAATATGTCTGACGTCTATTTGGTATATTTTTTCAGTAATATTAAATGGAATAAGGTATCCTCTGTGTGAAATAAGTCTATTGTTCCTTCAACGCCTCCAAGTTATTACCAAACAACGGATGGACAGAGAGGAATATTAAGAAGAAAATGGCCTGATTAGTAGCCCGCCATTTTGTATTTCGAAGTCAGGCAGCATGCAATGCATTACAAAATGCAGTAACAAACTCCAGACTAGTGGAGGAATGCTGTCTAAGACTAGATGAACTAGCTGTACATAACAGAGTTAACATATTTTGGATCCCTGGGCACAGTAATATTCCAAGAAATGAAAGGGCCGACAAATTGGCGAAGAAAGGAGCAGTTATCGCTCCTATTGGACCAGAACCATGGTGCGGGGTCCCCCTTCCCCTGGCTAAGGATACAATTAATAAACTAGCCAAGAGGAAGATAAAAACACGTTGGGATAGAGCCAAGATAAGGCATACTAAACTTTTCATAAAGGATCCCAATGATAATCTTTCTGATAAAATCAAGAAAGAAGCCGCTCACTTGTCGAGAACCGACCTCAAAAGTATGGTTGAAACCATCACTGGGCACTGTAAACTCAGGAAAGACATGCATCGTTTGGGCATTGAACAAGAACCTAAGTGCAGATGGTGCAAAGAGGAGGACGAAACCCCTTGGCACGTTCTCTTTGAATGTATAGCACTAAGTCGAAAGAGGACATTTGCCCTTGGCCCCGGTGGATACAAGGAACTTCAAGAACTGAGGTTTAAAGACTATTTAAAATTTCTCAAAAGTCTAGACCTATGTTAGGGATCTTTAGGACTCAAGTACAATGGGCTTTTTTAGGCCGAAGTGCATAGTAAATAGAGTCACACATAAATAATAATTTGTATTCCGAAGCTACAATATGTCTGACGTCTATTTGGTTGATTTTTTAAATAATATTAAATGGAATAAGCTAGCTTCTGTGAGCGATAAGTCTATTGTTCCCTCAACGCCTCCAAGTTATTACCAAACAACGGATGGACAGAGTGGAATAGTAAGGATAAAATGGCCTGTTTAGTAGCCCGCCATTTTGTATTCCGAATCTACAATATGTCTGACGTCTATTTGGTTGCTTTTTCAAATAATATAAAATGGAATAAGGTAACCTATGTGTGAGATAAGCCTTATATTCCTCCAAGGCCTACATGATAATACCAAACACGGATGGACAGAGTGGAATAGTAAGGAGAAAATGGACTCTTTATTAGTCTGACATTTTTTATTCCGAAGCTACAATATGTCTGACGTCTATTTGGTTAATTGTTTTCAATAATATTAAATGAAATAAAATAACCTGTGTGTGAGATAAGTCAATAGTTCCTTCTTATAATTTTTTCCTTTTTTCAAAACTGGATTTATTTGAATTTCATCTTCAAGAAAAAAAATAAAATCGGCTTCCAGTCAAATTCTTTTATTGTTTTATATGATAAAACGTTTCGACACTATGGTGTCATTTTCAATCATTTATTCCTCTGCATTCCTCAACTTTAAATAAAATAACAATAATTACAATAATATAAAATTTGTTTACATAAATGTCCAAAAGATAATATACTATGAGTATAAATACCTGGAAAGTCAATATTTTTTAAAAATCATTTTTAAGGAGATCTTTTGTCCTCCATAGTCAAACTTATATTCCATTACATAAAAACCAAACCCTGATCCTTGAACCATCTAATCCTTTTTCTTATTTTTATCAGTCATTAGACTTTAGTACAAATATAACTAATTATGTTCTAAAAGGTACATTAATAAAGTAAAATTAAACTTTTTTATTTTTATTTTTTTTATTTATGAATTTAATTTATTTATTTATTTTACTATATAATTTTTAAATAATATTTTATCAAAACAATTAATTAATTTTGAAAATAAATGGAAAATTTTTTTTTTTTTTCAAAATATAAGTATTCTTATGATCTATTATTTTTTAATTTCAAAATTATGGATGAATATAATTTGCTAATTTCTCCTGCCTCTTTTCTATCGTTTACAGCATTTTCTAATTTATCATTTATAAATAAAGCCTCTAAATTTTTTCTTTTTATAGTATTATCTTCTCTATGTAGAATTTTAGGCTTATCGAAGTCAAAAGTGTGCACTTCCTTTTTACAATGTGCTGATAATGCTGTACTTGTTTTAGCTTTAGGTTTAATGTTATTTTGATGGTGATATATTCTGTTTTTTAAGTGTGTACTTGTTTGTCCAATGTATATTCCATCACAATTATTACAAGTAAGTTGGTATATTAAATTTTTGTTTTCCATAATTGGTATCTTATCCTTTTGACTTGTTATAATGTTTTTGATTGGGTTTCTTGTTTTGTGTGCTATCCTCATTTCTGGTATGTCATAAATTTTAAAGGTTGGTTCGATTTTTTCTGATAAGCCTCTGAGATAGGTTATACTATTATATTTAATTTTATTATGTTTTAATTCTATATCTTGTGCTTCTGTTACTATATTAATTTTATCATTGTCTATAAGTGGATCTATGTTATTAGTTTCTTTTACAAAAAAATTAGTTATTTTGGATTGAGAAGGTTTAATTTTTATTGCATTATTTTGGCTATGTATTTTTGAAAAGTTAGTAGATTCTTTTGCATTTAATTTATTTTTTATATTTATAGGTAAGTGATTATCTTTTATATTTAAATTGATTTGTTTATGCCATAAATCTTTTATTAGTTTGATTGGAAAAGCATTGTTAAGAAGGATTTTGAATATTTTGTTTTTCGTTTCTTCTAAAAATTCTACATCTGTTAATTTTATTGATCTATTAATTAGATTTAATGCTATGTTTTTTATTTGATGTCTCGGGTGATTTGAATAATAATTAAGTAATTTACTGGAGGTGATATCCTTTTTATACCATTTTGTTTTAAGGTTATTATTTTGTTTTCTTATGATAGTAAGGTCTAAAAAATTTATTGAGTTATTATTTTCCAATTCTTGTGTAAATTTTATATTTTTATTTTGTTTATTTAGGATTTTACTAAAATTTTCTAAATTATTTTTATTTGTGATAATTAAAATGTCATCTATGTACTTTACTAGTAACATAGGGGGGTTGTTTAATTTTTGTAGGCTATCTTTAATAATTTAGTTTAGTACTATACCAGATATATTTACAGATAATCTGCCTCCCATTGGTAATCCTTTTGTTTGTTTAAAAAATTGGTTTTCGAAAGTAAAAAATCCATTTTCTGTACATAGTTTAATACCTTCCAAAAAAATGGATTTACATTTTATACTAGTATATGGTTCGATGTTTTCCCAATTATCATTTATAAGTTTGTAAGCTAATTTTAATGGTATATTTGGAAACATAGATACCACATCCAAACTACTTATTATCTGTTCTTGCTCTAATTTCATATTGTTTAATTTATTTTTTAATTCAATTGCATTTTTAATGTCATATTCGTTACTGTTATTTAAATAATCTAAGGATTTATTTAAAAAATTTGAAAGGTTATCTGTTGGATTGTTTGTTCCATCTACAATAGGTCTGCAAGGATATCCTTCCTTATGTAATTTGATTAAACCGTGAATTCTAGGGTTACTGTAGTATTTATTTGATAGTTTATTTTTAAAATTTTTATCTATATATCTGTATCTAACTAACTTTTCTAAATATTTATTTATTTTAATGTTCAGTTCATTCATCGGGTTGTATCTTATACTTTTGTAAGTGTCTTTATCATTCAAAATGTCTAAAATCTTTCTCTTGTAGTCTGATTTAGTTATTATAGCTAATTTTTTAGTTTTATCACTTTTAATTATGCATAGATCTTCATTATTTTTAAAGAAGATCTTTGTAGTTAGGATATCTTTATTTATAATTTGAGTGAATCTATTTAGTGTATTTTTAGGTTTATTTTTTTCTTTATTTAAATAATTTAATATGTTTTTACTGATGGTATTCCGTAAGCCATTTTTATGGTTTTCTGGAGTGTCTATGAAAGTTATTATTGCTTCTACATCTGCTATCATTTGATATATATTTATTTTTTTATTTTTTGGTTCATAATTGAAATTATCGCCTAAACTTAATAAATTTATAATATTGATAGGTATTTCTCTAGAAGTTAGGTTGATTACTCTATTGTCTAAGTGTAAGTTATTATAATAATAAAAAATATTAAATTGTTTTTTGGTATATTGATTATTTCCTTGGATATTATTAGAGTATATAGTTGTTTTGTGTTTATCTAAAATTTCGCTATTATTATATGGGTTTTTGAATTTCATCCTATTAGGTTTATTTGTTTTGATATTAATGTTTTTTAACTTAATTTCTTTAATATTTTTATTCCATCTTTCACATATATTTGTAATTAAAACTTGCAAATTTTTATCTGAAATTTTTTCTATAGTTAGTTTCAATTTTTTTCTTATTGAATTGGTTAACCAGAATGCCTGTTTTTTGTCTAAATTCACTATTTTATGTCCTATATAATTAAAGAAATTATGATGTTTTGTGTTATTTAGGAACTTTTTATTAAAACAGTTTTCTATATTAATTATATGAGATAAAAGATGATTAGGTAAAATTTGGTTTTCAATGCATAATTTAAGGTAAGTTAGTTTACATTCAGCATTAATTAATTTTAAATTCAAATCAAAAATCATTCTCAGTGTATTTATACTCATTTTTTTGGAAGGTATTAAACTATGTAAAATGCAATTGAATTAAAAAATAAATTAAACAATATGAAATTAGAGCAAGAACAGATAATAAGTAGTTTGGATGTGGTATCTATGTTTCCAAATATACCATTAAAATTAGCTTACAAACTTATAAATGATAATTGGGAAAACATCGAACCATATACTAGTATAAAATGTAAATCCATTTTTTTGGAAGGTATTAAACTATGTACAGAAAATGGATTTTTTACTTTCGAAAACCAATTTTTTAAACAAACAAAAGGATTACCAATGGGAGGCAGATTATCTGTAAATATATCTGGTATAGTACTAAACTAAATTATTAAAGATAGCCTACAAAAATTAAACAACCCCCCTATGTTACTAGTAAAGTACATAGATGACATTTTAATTATCACAAATAAAAATAATTTAGAAAATTTTAGTAAAATCCTAAATAAACAAAATAAAAATATAAAATTTACACAAGAATTGGAAAATAATAACTCAATAAATTTTTTAGACCTTACTATCATAAGAAAACAAAATAATAACCTTAAAACAAAATGGTATAAAAAGGATATCACCTCCAGTAAATTACTTAATTATTATTCAAATCACCCGAGACATCAAATAAAAAACATAGCATTAAATCTAATTAATAGATCAATAAAATTAACAGATGTAGAATTTTTAAAAGAAACGAAAAACAAAATATTCAAAATCCTTCTTAACAATGCTTTTCCAATCAAACTAATAAAAGATTTATGGCATAAACAAATCAATTTAAATATAAAAGATAATCACTTACCTATAAATATAAAAAATAAATTAAATGCAAAAGAATCTACTAACTTTTCAAAAATACATAGCCAAAATAATGCAATAAAAATTAAACCTTCTCAATCCAAAATAACTAATTTTTTTGTAAAAGAAACTAATAACATAGATCCACTTATAGACAATGATAAAATTAATATAGTAACAGAAGCACAAGATATAGAATTAAAACATAATAAAATTAAATATAATAGTATAACCTATCTCAGAGGCTTATCAGAAAAAATCGAACCAACCTTTAAAATTTATGACATACCAGAAATGAGGATAGCACACAAAACAAGAAACCCAATCAAAAACATTATAACAAGTCAAAAGGATAAGATACCAATTATGGAAAACAAAAATTTAATATACCAACTTACTTGTAATAATTGTGATGGAATATACATTGGACAAACAAGTACACACTTAAAAAACAGAATATATCACCATCAAAATAACATTAAACCTAAAGCTAAAACAAGTACAGCATTATCAGCACATTGTAAAAAGGAATTGCACACTTTTGACTTCGATAAGCCTAAAATTCTACATAGAGAAGATAATACTATAAAAAGAAAAAATTTAGAGGCTTTATTTATAAATGATAAATTAGAAAATGCTGTAAACGATAGAAAAGAGGCAGGAGAAATTAGCAAATTATATTCATCCATAATTTTGAAATTAAAAAATAATAGATCATAAGAATACTTATATTTTGAAAAAAAAAAAAAATTTTCCATTTATTTTCAAAATTAATTAATTGTTTTGATAAAATATTATTTAAAAATTATATAGTAAAATAAATAAATAAATTAAATTCATAAATAAAAAAAATAAAAATAAAAAAGTTTAATTTTACTTTATTAATGTACCTTTTAGAACATAATTAGTTATATTTGTACTAAAGTCTAATGACTGATAAAAATAAGAAAAAGGATTAGATGGTTCAAGGATCAGGGTTTGGTTTTTATGTAATGGAATATAAGTTTGACTATGGAGGACAAAAGATCTCCTTAAAAATGATTTTTAAAAAATATTGACTTTCCAGGTATTTATACTCATAGTATATTATCTTTTGGACATTTATGTAAACAAATTTTATATTATTGTAATTATTGTTATTTTATTTAAAGTTGAGGAATGCAGAGGAATAAATGATTGAAAATGACACCATAGTGTCGAAACGTTTTATCATATAAAACAATAAAAGAATTTGACTGGAAGCCGATTTTATTTTTTTTCTTGAAGGTCAATAGTTCCTTAAAGGCCTCCATAATGATACCAAACCCGGATGGACAGAGTGGATCAGTAAAGAGGAAATGGCATGTTTAGTAGCCCGCCATTTTGTATTCCGAAGCTACAATATGTCCGACGTCTATTTGGTAGATTTTTTCAATAATATTAAATGGAATAAGGTATCCTCTGTGTGAAATAAGTCTAATGTTCCTGCAAGGCCTCCATGATAATAGCGAACAATGGATGGACAGAGTGGAAAAGTAAGGTAAAAATTAGTCGGCCATTTTGTTTTCGAAGCTACAATATGTCTGACGTCTATTTGGTAGATTTTTTCAATAATATTAAATGGAATAAGGTATTCTCTGTGTGAAATAAGTCTACTGTTCCTGCCAGGCCTTCATGATAATATCAAACAACGGATGGACAGAGTGGAATAGTAAGGAGAAAATGGCCTTTTTAATAGTCCGCCATTTAGTATTCCGAAGCTGCAATATATCTGACGTCTATTTGGTAGATTTTTTCAATAATATTAAATGGAATAAGGTATTCTCTATGTGAAATAAGTCTAATGTTCCTGCAAGTCCTACATGATACTACCAAACACGGATGGACAGAGTGGAAAAGTAAGGTGAAAATTAGTCCGCCATTTTGTTTTCCGAAGCTGCAATATGTCTGACGTCTATTTGGTTGATTATATAAATAATATTAAATGGAATAACTATCCTCTGGGTGCGATAAGTCTATTGATCCTGCAAAGCCTTCATGATAATACCAAACAACGGATGGGCAGAGTGGAACACTAAAGAGAAAATGGCGTATTCAATAGCCGGCCATTTTGTATGCCGAAGCTACAATATGTCTGACGTCAATTTGATAGATTTTTTCAATAATATTAAATGAAATAAGGTATTCTCTGTGTGAGATAAGTCTATTGTTCCTTCAACGCCTCCAAGTTATTACCTAACAACGGATGAGCAGAGTGGAACAGTAAAGAGAAAATGGCATGTTCAATAGCCGGCCATTTGGTATGCCGAAGCTACAATATGTCTGACGTCTATTTGATAGATTTTTTCAATAATATTAAATGAAATAAGGTATTCTCTGTGTGAGATAAGTCTATTGTTCCTTCAACGCCTCCAAGTTAATACCCAAGAATGGATAGACTAAATGGAAAAGGAAGGAGAAAATTGCCTGTTTAATAGTCTGCCATTTTTTATTCTGATGCTACAATATGTCTGACGTCTATTTGGTAGATTTTTTCAATAATATTAAATGGAATAAGGTATTCTCTATGTGAAATAAGTCTAATGTTTCTGCAAGTCCTCCATGATAATACCCAACACGGATGGACAGAGTGGAAAATTAAGGTGAAAATTAGTCCGCCATTTTGTTTTTTGAAGCTGCAATATGTCTGACGTCTATTTGGTGGATTTTTTCAATAATATTAAATAGAATAAGGTATTCTCTATGTGAAATAAGTCTATTGTTCCTTCAACGCCTCCAAGTTAATACCCAACAACGGATGGACAGAATGGAAAAGGAAGGAGCCATTTTGTATTACGAAGCTACAATATGTCCGACGTCTATTTGGTAGATTTTTTCAATAATATTGAATGAAATAAGGTATTCTCTGTGTGAAATAAGTCTATTGTTCCTTCAACGCCACCAAGTTAATACCCAACAACGGATGGACAAAATGGAAAAGGAAGGAGCCATTTTGTATTCCGAAGCTACAATATGTCAGACGTCTATTTGGTAGATTTTTTCAATAATATTGAATGAAATAAGGTATCCTCTGTGTTAAATAAGTCTAATGTTCCTGCAAGGCCTCCATGGTAATAGCAAAAAATGGATGGACAGGGTGGAACAGTAAAAAGGATTTGACATGCTTAATAATCCGCCATTTTGTATTCCGAAGCTACAATATGTCTGTCCGTCTATTTGGTAGATTTTTTGATAATATTAAATGTAATAAGGTAATCTCTGTGTGAGATAAGTCTACTGTTCCTTAAAGGCCTCCATGATGATACCAAACCTGGATGGACGGAGTGGAACAGTGAGATGAAAATTAGTCCTCCATTTTCTATTCCAAAGCTACAATATATCTGATGTCTGTTTGGTTGATTTTTTCAATAATATTAAATGAAATAAGGTATTCTCTGTGTGAGATAAGTCTATTGTTCCTTAAAGGCCTCCATGATGATACCAAACCTGGATGGACAGAGTGGAACAGTAAGATGAAAATTAGTCCTCCATTTTCTATTCCAAAGCTACAATATATCTGATGTCTGTTTGGCTGATTTTTTCAATAATATAAAATGGAATTAGGTATCCTCTGTGTGAGATAAGTCTACTGTTCCTTAAAGGCCTCCATGATGATACCAATCCCGGGTGAACAGAGTGGAACAGTAAGGGAAAAATGGCATGTTTAGTATTCTGCCATTTTGTATTCTGAAGTTACAAGATGACTGACGTATTTTTTATAAATTTTCAAGAAAATTGTCAAATGAACAGATGCAGTTTTGACTAAGTGAATTCAAATTCTTTTGCAAGTCCTATCGGACAATATTCAACACTGATGGACATGCAGGAATAGCTAGGTGAAAATGGCATATTTCTAAAGCCTTTTTGTATTCCGGAAGCTTCAAGATGGCTGAAGTCTATTTTTCTAGTTTTCAAGGACATAGTTGAATGAAATAGGTTTAACTTTATATATGATAATTCTAATTTTCCTGAACTTTTGTTCATCTTTTCATTTAACAAAGAACGAAAGAACTTACTAGGAATAGTAAGGAAAAACATGAATTATAAGCCGCCATTTTGTATTCTGGAAGCTTCAAGACGATTGATGCCTATTTTTTCAATATTATTGAATAAAATGAGGTAACCTTTGTGTTAGAGAAGTCTTAATTTTCCCGCAAGGCCTCCAGGACAATAGCCATCAACGGATGGACATGTCAGAATAGTGAGGAGGTGGTGGGGGAAGCTGGTAGCTGTGGAGGGGGGGTTAGACATGATGTACGCGGACCATGCATCAGGCCAAGACATTATGGAACCATTGATTAATGGAGGACAATGGCTAGGAAGATGGTAATACGGCCACTTCCCACCGCTCATTACTACCCCTAACCATTCTATTCTCATGGAAATCTCCCTCTCCCTCTACCCTTGCCGATACACACAAACAACTGAGAGAAGTGATTTGATTTGGAGCAGAGAAAAATAAAAAAAAAACTGACTATTTCCTACATTATTGTTACGGGCTACTGGGTATTAAAATGAATCAAACTACTCTTAAATATAAGATACTAAAGTTTATTAATAAAATGATAAAAAGAATACAATTACAAACTATTTACATAAGTTTGTACAAATACCATAAAAGTACAACTACTACTTAACTAATTAACTATTACTAATTAACACTTACAGTTCACTACTTAAAGTCCACCGACCGTAAGAATCTCCAAATATAACAAACTGACACACAGTAATAAACAGAAACGGTTTATTACACTCGCGAGACTGTCACAGTTCACTGATACACTTATCACACTGACACTCACTTATTACGAGCTCATAACAGTGCCTGGTCTACTCTCAGACTGGCCCGCTCGAGGCGAGGGGAGTATTTAAATAGGCAAGGCCGAACATTCTAGAACACGGAAGTAGGGGGGGGAGTTCCGGGAGTGTCTAGAACCTTCTTAATAACTTCCGACAAAAGGAGGCGTTCGAGAAGGTTCTAATCCAATTTTAACTTCTCTCGCCGACGTGCTTAAGCCACTAATCCCTTGTTTCCGCCCTTCTCTCTGTGGCCGTAATATTACACAACACGTTTCCGAATCGATCAGTCTCTACCATGTACTGAGCCCAAGGTTGCAATGGTAGGTTTAAGGCTTTAACCATTAAAGTGGTATGGATTCATATACGGGTCCGGGAAAAAGCAATCGTTGGGGAATATGAGCGCATATACGCGTTTTTCAATTTTTTATTTTTTCATGTATTAATTACATGAAATTATGATTAAAATATTACGTATAACTTTATGATGGGCAGATATATACGTATAACTTTATATACGGCATTAAAAAAAGACAGATTACGAAAGAATTAGGTTTATTGTTTAAAAAATTAAAATTGCCAGGTACCCTAAATAGCTGCGAAGGCACTCCAGATCTTTTTTATTGTAACAATATAACAACCTACATTTGACTCATTTTAACAGATTATCGATACTTGAAAATAACGTTCTGTTATTATGCAAACAGGTGCAAAAGAAATACTATGGTAGATTATTACAGAATTTAATCGCATTTCAATGTTAGCAAGTGAGAATGAATTCTTCATTCCCGAATTTAATCCTCCAATAAGAATAGCGATCAGTAAGCCCGGTGTTGGTTTCAAGCCTTCAAGATCGCTAAGCATTATTATTGTTGTTATTTACACTTATTATGTATTCAGTGGTGGAAACTGCGGTGGGCTTGATTATACAAATAGAGGAGGGAATAAGTTGGAACAGGTCGAGAAGTTCAAGTACTTAGGGTCTATAACTATAGACTTGAAAAAAGGGCATTTATTTTTTTACATTACGTGTATTTATCAAAGTGGAAAATCTTGAACAAGCAACCACTAAGGCCATGGTGCCCAGACAACACGAGATTCAAGAGGAAACAAATGCGCGGTTGAAGGTAGGTAATTTTAAGACCGTGGACAAATTCCAACGAAAAGCCCTTAGTCTCCAAACTAAAACAGAAATAGAAATTATCTGTCCAATATTTCGCCCATTTCGGCAACCTCAGGGTAGATAGAGAAAAAAAAAACAAAAGAACAAAAACAAAACATGAATAATGCACCCAAGAAACATCCCACCACCTCCAAGGCTCAAATGCAACTAATGAATCATAAGGAAGGCAAATAGTAGAAGAAAAACCCAAGCTAATGTTAAAGAAATGTTAACTAATTTCTGTTTTAGTTTAGAGTCTTAAGGGATGACTTAGTTGGAATTTTTTCCACGGTCTTAACGTTTATGTAAGGTCTCTTTTTATTTTTCAATATTTAAATAAAAATAATGTTTTTTTGATTTCGGAACAAAAGACGGGAGCTTAGTAATGTTGAGAGCAAATAATAACAAGCATATAACTGTCCATATGTTCTTTTTCCGGGATGGACCGTGTGGTGTTGGTTTTGTTTGCCAAGCTTTCGCTCATCGTGTTGTGAGCTTCCTCAGGGCTAGTCAGTAAATGAAGAGCGGATGGTGGATTCAGGGTGTATATACCTTAGGGGTGGGGGGGGGGGGATGTCTCGGTCGAAGTCTGCCTTCCCATTGGCTCGCTTGTGTCGAGTCCGTGGGCTATGTTGTGTTCGTGTGGGTTCGGTATTGTCGTATGTGTTTGGATGATAGGTTGATGTGTTGGTCTTTTGTTTTATGGCAGGATACCAGTTTTTGCTAAGTTTGTAACCGTCTTCCTTATTGAAATTATTGGATTCTTTAATAATTTCAATGGCCTCTCTTATTGTGCGGAGGTGATAATTATTTTCTTGAACCAGTGTGGTTGTGTTTTCGAAAGGTATGTGTTGGTTGGTGTTGTAGAAGTGTTCTGCTACAGCCGATTTTTCCATCTTGAAGTTTTTGACACTAGATATGAGTTATTTTAACCGTCTTTCGATGGTCCTACCGGTTTGTCCAATGTAGACCTTGCCACAGGAACAGGGTATGCTATAGATGCCTGGGGTACGTAGTCCTAATTTGTCTTTGGGTTTCGGTAGGATGTGAGCTATTGTTTTATCTGTGGAGAATGTGGTCTTGATGTCATGGTTGTTTAGAATCCTGGCGATCTTTTCTGAGGTACCTTTGATGTAAGGAATGGTTGTCTGGGTTTTGGGTTCGTTATCGGTTTCTTTATTGTCTTGTTTTTTGAGTTTTCTCTTGCGTTCTACCCGTTTAATAGTTTCTTTGTCGTATCCGTTTTTCAGGAAGGCTGTTCTCAAGTGCCTCTTCTCTTTAGGGAGCTGTGACGGTTCAGCTATCATTTCAGCTCTGTTGAGTAGAGTGTTGATGATTCCTTCCTTCTGAGACGGATGGTGGTGTGATGTGGCATGGAGGTATCTGTCTGTATGTGTAGGTTTACGGTAGACGGTGTGTCCAAGATGGCTTCCTTTCTTCTCGACCAGGACATCCAGGAAGGGAAGTTTCCCATCCTTCTCCAGCTCCATGGTGAATTGTATGTTAGGGTGGATGCTGTTTAGGTGGAGTAAGAATCTGTCCAGTGCATCTTTTCCGTGCTTCCAGATGGCGAAGGTGTCGTCCACGTATCTGAACCAATATTCAGGTTTTTGGATTGCGGTGGAGAGTGCCTTCTATTCGAAGTGTTCCATGTACAGGTCCGCTGCCGGTGAGCTCAATGAAGATCCCATGGCTGTGCCTTCCATTTGTTTATAATACTGTCCATTGAACAGGAAATATGCTTCCTTCATGCATATCTCCGTCAGTCGGTACTCTTCTTCGCTCAGAAGATTTTTCATAAGGTTCAAGGCTTCATCGGCAGGGACCTTGGTGAAGAGCGACTTGACGTCGAAGCTTACTAGGATGTCTTCTTCGTTTATATGAATGGTTTTGATTATGTCTACGAATTGTTCTACCCCGAGGATGCCTTGGCGAAATATTGGACAGATAATTTCTATTTCTGTTTTAGTTTGGAGACTAAGGGCTTTTCGTTGGAATTTGTCCACGGTCTTAAAATTACGTACCTTCAACCGCGCATTTGTTTCAACGGTCTTAACATTTATGTAAGGTCTCTTTTTTATTTTTCAATATTTGTAGGTAATTTTAGTCATTTTTGGTCTCAACATAACTAAGTTCGTTCATTTTGTCCCGAAATTTAGAAATTAAAATTTATAAAAATATATTTTTTCCAACTTTGGTTGTATATAGATGCGAAAAATTACTATCATCTTTGTAAGAGAAATGAAGTTTTAAAGAATTCGTAAAAATAAGGCATTGCCCAATAGAATATTCAGCCCCAAAAAATATGAATACTTTTTTGTTTATTAGGCTTTATTTTATTTTTTATTGGTTCTATAATTTCTAATTTTGTTGATTACCGTTTTCACTGGGTAATAAATAGCTTATACATAAATCAGCGCTGAGAGTTCAAAGATGTGAAAGGCCGAGACGTTGACGTGAGTATATCGTTACGTATAATCGGATATATGCCAAGATTTTACATAGGCTTAAATTGTTAGTTTTATTGGTATTATAAGATTTTTAGATAGTGGTAAGATTAAACCATATTATAGTTGTTTATATCCATAAGATTTTTTTTTTCTGAATTGGATTTCCTGTTGACGGAGTCTACGAAGGAGAAGAGAGAGAAAGACTGGGGGAGGGGTTTGGAGATCGCTTTTGGGCCTTTTCAATCGGAAAATAGGCTATTGAAGGGAAAAAGGGACTGGGCAACAGCGGCTTCTCCAATTTAAGTAGGGCTACATGTACAACCACTTGACAAAGCATCGACTTTGTACTTCGTCGGAGACTTTATTAACTGGCGTATTCGTTCCTTTCCTGCCCGTCATTGCTTCTGCTCATCACTTACTTATTACTTTGGGTCCTTGTAAAATCTCCGAATTCTTATAATCTTTAAAAAAAAAACCAGTACCACTACAACCCGTGAACGAGTCTGGGACTCAGTATATGGTAGAGACTGTAGTGTTTCATGGATAACGGTTCTGCAAGGAGGTGACTTGTCCTAGGTCACGCTCAACCGCCAGATTTCCCCCTCCCCCTTATTTTGGGTAACCTATTTTTAATATTTTATAGAGGCTGGGTGAGCCCCAGGAGGGTCGTAGATCCTACATGATCCATCTCCGGCTGCAAACAGACTAAATAAAAGTCTTGCCCGCAGCGGGATTTGAACCAGGATTTCCGGCATGGCACCTCCTAGGACAGACATAACACGTAGGTATTATATGCATTACTACCCGTGCGAAGCCGGAGCGGATCACTAGATGGTTAATAAGAAGAAATATAAATTTTTTTATAACATTTATAAAAAAATATTATTTTATGCATATATGAAAAAAAATAAAATTATTCCGTTTGTGTTTACGTCACTGAACTCACTGAACGGTTTGAACTATGTTGATGTACGTTTTATGTGTTCAAGTTGATTCGAATATGGTTTAGATTCGCAATTTGTAAAGTATCCTTGGCCCAATCCTTTATACAGTTTATACAGCTGACATCCTATCCTTACCAAGTATGCTGATGATACATGTGTATTATCAGTCGACACCAATTCAGTTATTGCATCCCAATACACTAATCTTGAAGAAAGGTGTAAAAACTGGAGAATTAAAATTAATTCTCAAAAATCGCATCAAATCACTTTTACCTTACGTCGTAAACCAATGACTTCCTGCCCTTCAGTATCCTTTAATAATATCCCACTGGTGCCTGTAGAACAGATCCGATACTTAAGGTTGCACCTCGACAAACGATTAACCTGGAATTCTCATACAAGACTGAAAAGACAAGAAACCGCTCGACGTTTCAGGCTACTTCAACACTACATGACCAACATACGACCTATTTGGACTTACGGAGTAGACCTTTGGGACTCCACTAAGCCATCGAATTCCTCTCGTATCCAATCCCTACAATCCAAAACCCTTCGTAAAATCCTCATTGCTCCTTATTTTGTTAAGAATAAAGTCATCCACAACGACCTTAATGTCCCATTTGTTGCTGATTTGGCCCGAAACCGGTATCTATCCTTTCATAATAAACTTCATTACCCCTCAAACCCTCTAATTTCAAACCTAGCTTCCTCTTCAATTCCCGATAATCCTCCGAGGCGTCTGAATAGAAGATTGCCATGTGACCTTCTTAGTTGAACTTTGATTTGAGTACTACCAGTGGGTAGTTTCTCTACTTGTCATTCTCATGTCATTATGTGACACGCATTCTATTTACTAGTTGTATTATTTTAATACAGTTGTAAATATCAATAAATAAATAAAAAAAAGATTCGCAATTGGATCTGAAAGATATTTTTTTTATTAATTGACTTTTTTCTTAATTAGAAAACTATGACTGTGAAAATATGAGTTTTTTCTATCTTGTTAATAATTTAGACAGTTTTGAGTTGATATTTAACTCAATTGACATTATAGTGTAGAGATATGGGCATAAGTTGTGATGACCGTATACGCGATGACATGTATATAGGTTTATACGGTCCAAATAATCATAATCTATATATATATATATATATATATATATATATATATATATATATATATGGTATATCTTCATCGATTTTATATACAAAAAAGAATTCATTTAGAGAAGTATTAAGTATTAGGGGAAAGAGAAATTGCCGAGATGAAGAAAATAGAAACACATTTACAAATGCCTTTTCTTCCGAGAAAAAAACTAGAAAAAAACCTGTGTCCTACTTTAGTATACTTCGGCGCCATGTCAACTCGGATAATAGTAAATAATCTATCCAATTTTCATCCCATAGCTTCTCTATTTGTTTAAAATTGTTTAAATAAAGAAAAGCAATCTGTAAGGAAAAGCTATTTAAAGTTAACTCCAGAAGTAATTCGGTTTTAGATTGAAATATATTTCTATTTATAGGCAATCTGTACTTTATAAATCGTCCGTGCAGCATTTTTTCTTCGAAATAGATTTTTAAATAATAAAAGGCTTAGAGAACACGAAGGTTCGTTGCCGATACCACCACCCTAATACCCATTTACAAGTCATCCCAGCTTTCAGTTTTTAGAATATTATTGGGATAACTTTATTAACGTTATGTTCCTTTTTTATTACAACTACCTGAAAAGTTTTATAATTTGTAATAATTATATTTATTATATAACAATTATCATTAATTATTATTAATAATTATATTTACCATAAATCTTGTTACATTCTAATGAAAAATAAATAAAACGCCAAAATCGGATGGCCGGACACCTGGCAACCCTAGCTGGGAAGCATCTGAAGGGTAGACCGAGATGTAGGTTGGAGGATTGCGTTAAGATTTCGCGGATTTGGGTTTGGGTAGTGAGTTTATAAGAAGTTCGAAAGCCGGCATCGAGCCTTCGGGTTCACCCAGCCTTAATATTATTATTATTCGCTATTTATTAGCTATCATAAAGCCTCATTATAATATTATCGACTAATGCCGTGATGAGTTGCAAATTAATTCTTCCTTATCTAGAGCTATTAGGAAAACGGTGGACAGGGTTCATTTAAATATCGTATCTTCGCGTGTCAGCCGACCGGGCTAGCTTATTCAAAAAAATTATAATAAAAAATAGATCCCATTTTTTTCGTATGACATCTCACTTATTTCCCTAATAGACTTTATTGTTTACTTTTTTTTTCTATTGCTTTATCAGTTAACTTTTTAAAATACGTTTTTATTGGATAGCAATAAGTACAATCTGTAATAAATGAATAAATAAATAAAGGCTAAGCGAACCCGATGCCGATATCCCCGCTTACAAATCTCCACCCACGGGGCACAAACCAAACCCAAACCCGCCAGATGACTCCTCCGCAATCCTCCCACCTACGCCTCGGTCTACCCTTCAGACCCTTTCCAGTCGGTACAGCTCCTATTAACATCTAAGGAATTCTTTCGTTACTAAGCTCAGCAACTTTATAGGCCAATCTTAATCTTCGCGACGATATCACCTGAATAATTTAATGCTTCGCAATACCGCGTTATGTAATCTCCTATATTCCCCAGTGGCCTCGTCCTTTTTTCGACCAAATATTCTACGTAGCACCTTATTTTCGAATACCTGAAGACGTTGTTCAGGTGATATATTCGTATAAGCACAAATTAATTTTTAAATTTATCTATTTTACACAAATATTCATTTTTAAATTTAACTGTTGTGCAGTACCTAGGACTCCATCTGGACAAACGTCTCACTTGCAATCCTCATACAAGACTGAAAAGACAAGAAACTGCATGACGTTTTCGCCTACTTCAAAATTTACGG
Organism: Arma custos; assembly: GCA_037127475.1. Lineage (NCBI taxonomy): Eukaryota > Metazoa > Arthropoda > Insecta > Hemiptera > Pentatomidae > Arma > Arma custos. Next base: position 50,117,769 of record CM073761.1, read on the forward strand.
GACAAACGCTCTAAGCTCCCAATTAATTACAAAAGACTCATTTACATAATTCATCGGCATATACATATCGGCATATACATATCGGCATTAGTCGATAATATTATAAAAGTTATCAGACCTATTTGGACATACGGAGTTGAGCTTTGGGGCTCTACTAAACCATCCAATTCATCTCGTATCCAAACCTTACAATCCAAAATCCTTCGTAAAATCTTCAATGCTCCTTATTATGTCACAAACTCGTCCATCATGATCTTAATATCCCATCCCATATGTTGCTGATTAGGCCCAAACTAGATACCTATCCTTCCATGACAAGCTCCATACACACTTGAATCCGCTAGTCTCTCAACTTGCTTCCCATACTATTCCTGATAACCCTCCGAGGCGTCTGAAAAGAAGATGGCCTCGAGAACTTCTACTATAGAACTTTATTGGAGTGCTACACAAGTGTTTTTTTTTCATGTCATTTGTTCATATTAGCAGATTTACTTGTTGCAATACTATTACAGTTGTAAATATCAATAAATTAATCTTAAAAAAAAACTATTGTACACAAATATTCATTTTGAAATTTAACTATTTTGCACAAATATTCATATTTATGTTTATTATTTTTTATTAAGCCATCTAACAATTTTGTTTTTTCCATAGTACTATATTTTAGTCATTTCTTTCCCCTTAATGGACTTGTGTTTTAATGTGATGTTTTTTACCTTAATAGTCAAGAGCTGAATAAAGTAATTTAGCTATTAAATTTTGAGCAGAAGATTGATTACTTTAATAGATTTCTTGATGACAACGGATATGCCTCATACTTAGAACAACGACAATTAAAGCCTTTTGTTTTATAATTAATGGCGTTGTGAGGTTATGTTGAAGAGGCTCATGGAAATTAATCGTCCGTGATTGAATTATGGTTTAGTAGTGTATATATATATATATATATATATATATATATATATATATATATATATATATATATATATATATATATATATATATACATATACATATAATATTACATATAATAAATAATAAATAATAGGAAGCCGATACCAGTCACTTGAGTGTGTATCATGCCAACTTATTTCACCTTATATTATTAATACTATTCTAATTAATCTAGAGGCATATGACCTGAAATCATATAAATTATGCGATTATTCAGAATTATATGCGAAAAAAAAAATTAAAAATATGTATTTTGGTTAAGAAAAACTGATCAATAAATACCGTTAGAATCGAATAAGGGGAACCATAAAATGTCAGTTTTCCTAAACCCTATTCTAATTTGATAAAACAAAAAGAATTATCGAAATTAGAGAATTTAGGCAACAACTGATGGGTTGAATCTACAAAGGTTTTTTGTATCAATCAACAAAGGGTTTGATGTTTGAATCAATAAAATGTGTTGTTGATATCAACAGATTTTTGCATTTCTTATACAATTCAGGTTTTACGTCGGTTTTCTTTGAAATGTCGGTGCATTTTTAAGTGCTCGAGCAACACTTGTTATTGTTTTATATCCCGCATTTGTTTATTTATGTTATGTTGTATATAAATATACAGTCAGTAAATATATAACTGACTTTTGACGACGTTTCGTGACTTTATTGTTCTCATATTCTTGTCAAAATTTATGTCGAAATGTTTTTCACACATCACACAACATGTATTTAAAAAAAATACTTAAACAAGGAAGTAAAATCATTGGGTCGATATTGACTTAATTAACTACATGAAGCATTTAGTGTAAACTTATAAATAATTAAAAAAATAAAATATAATAAACGTATTTTTAAATATTGAACTAAAACAATGGATTTTTATGTTTATTCCAATTAGTTCAGTTTATAAAACATATATATATATATATATATATATATATATATATATATATATATATATTTTTTTTTTTTTAATTTATTGATATTTACAACTGTAATAATATTACAATAAGTAAATCTGCTATATGTACAATACGACTTGAAAAGCACTTGTGGAGAAACTACCCATCGGTAGCACTCCATATATAATTTATCTTTTAAATGTTTTTGTAAAAGTATAAAAAGTTGTATAGTTGAGTTTAAGCAGATATCATGCATTGGATCGTCTCTACTTATATATATATATATATATATATATATATATATATATATATATATATATATATATATATAACCTGTACCACTACAACCTGTGAACGGGTCTGGGGCTCAGTGGACTGTAGGGACTGTACTGTTTCAAGGATAACAGTTGTGCAGGGAGGTGATTTGTCCTTGATCCCACTTAACCGACAGAATTTTCCCCTTTTTATTTGGGTAAACACTTTATAGAGGCTGGGTGAGCACCAGGGGGTCCTATATCCTATAGGCTCCATCTCCGGCCGCTAACAGATTAATTAAATGTCCGTGGACAGAAATTTGTAAGCAGAGATTGGTGGTATCGGCATCGAGCTTTCGGGTTTGTTAAGGCTTATTATTATTATTATTTATAAGAACCTAGCACATTAATTTTTTTTGCGAATTTTTATGTTTCATTAATAACAATTATTTTTATCGGTTATAGCATTTTTATTGTATTAGCTGTATCCTGTTTATGTATTGTTGACGTATGTATCCTAGAGTTGAGGGAATCCCTAGGATGTCCTAGATGATCCCTATCAGGCCCTAAGGGCTGAGGTGTATTGTCCGTGTTGGGGAGGTTAGTGTTAGAAGGTCCCTGAATCTTTTATACTCCCTCTTCCATTTCCAGCAAGGGCACACACCGTCCCTTTTGACACCCACTTAGCCGCCCGGTTCGTTAGTATCGTATATTCTTTGTCTTGCCTGTTAGCAGAACTGGGAGGTAGGCGCCCTAAAAGAAAACTGTGTAGGGCCTAAGTGTACCCAACTTGAGGTGAGCTACTAAACAAAGTACATAACGAGTCTATTAAAGAAAGGGGAGTTTGGCACTTTGAAGAAATTCTTTTCCACTTTTTATACGTCTAATAAAACTTTTAAAACCTTGGGTACCAGGTTCAATAGGCCTGAATTTATAGCCTAAGGTGTTATTAAAAAGTTAAGAGTGTTAATTATTCGAACAATTAAAAATAATGGGGGAAAAAGGTCGAAGAAATAATTTCTTAAATATTTATGACCTGCATTACAAGAGTAGTGGTCAAGGTCCTGGATTCAAATCCCGCTCGTTTCCATATTATCGGCATCGAGTTTCAGGGTTCATTAAGCCTTTTATAATTATTATAGAATTAAAAGTTAGTATCGAATCATAACAGGGAGCGGTGTGGCTCAGTGGAAGAGCACTGAGATGCCATGCGGGAAATCCTGGTTCAAATCCCGCTGAAGGCAAGACTTTTATTTAATCTGTTAGCGGTCGGAGATGGATTATATAGTATCTGGGACACTCCTGGGGCTCACCCAGCCTCAATAAAGTGGGCGTTTGAGCGTTATCTAGGACTAATCAGCTCCCTACACAACACTACAGTTTCTACCATGTACTGAACCCCTTCAGTCGAAGAAGCTACTTTCTACCTTCCGCTTTTATTATTATTATTATTATTATTATTTATGCATAACACATTACGTCGTGCTTGATGAAGTTGATGATGACACTATTCAATCAATGATTCATTTGATGTTTCCGTCTTGAATATCCCTGAGGGCCTCGCTAAACAGCAAAGGATAATTCCATATTCCCCTTTCACCATTTACCGGGGACAATACACCCAATTTGAATAATGCCCCTCGGAGCTATAAGGTAATCCGAGATGAGTCGGAGGGTATACGCGGAACAAGAAGTTCTCAAGAGACTCGAAGATGTGGAGGGCATATGCATGATTAAGTATAGCTTTGAAGTCCGATCACTACTTTAGCCTACTCCTTATCCTCGCAAAAGCCCCAAAGGCCTAAAATATTATTAGCTAATAGCTTCGCCTAAATCACCTCCCTGAATAACAGTTGTCCATGAAACAGTACAGTCTCTACCATGTATTGAACCCCATACCCGATCACGGGGTATAGTGGTACTGTTTTTTTTTTGGGTTATAGGAAAAATTCCTTAAGTCTCTAAATTACTGGGAAAAACCAACTAGTCAACGTTTTGGCAATTCAGGAATCATCAGGGTACACACCAAAGGAGACAGGGCGTAGCACATCTCATATCAACATACTCATCATATAGTGACAACAACCCTACTCCAAGACACTCCACAAACAGCTGAAAGAATATTTTTTATAATATTTTATTAATTGTTTTAATTTGCCCTGGCCGGGATCCGAACCGGGTATCAGCTATGAGCTCAATTGGTAAGAACGCCGCCACGGAGAGGTGGACGGGTACGAATCCTGGTCAGGGCAAATCTTTTCTCTTCAAAATAAAAATAACTAAAAGAATATGTTAGTGTGAGATGTGCTACGTATTGTCTTCTTTGGTGTGTTTTCTGTTGATGCCTGCATTAGCGCAACGTTTGCTGATTTGTTTCCATTGTTTATGAGTCTTGGCGATTTTTCCTATTCCATCCTATTTCTATTTATTTTTAAAGTAAAAATTAAGAAAATTTTATTGGACTTTGAGCTATACGAAGTGAGTCATTTAAATTTTCTTACACAAATTTGTCGATTTTTCGTAAAGTTTGGTCTTGCGGATTAAGACATTACATTTTGACTTGGGTTTAACCTTGCCTTTTTATTCTATTATTTTTCCTTTTAGGGCGACCTAACAGATTTGGTTTAGGGTAGTTGGATAACGGTCCGTTGACAATGGTTTGTTAAGGGTTTAATTGTTGAGCTTCCTGGTTCGCTAGGCCTTGGCACCGGGAAGACCGCCGGACCAACCTTAGAAGGACTCCGATGAAGGACAACCTGAAGGAAGAAGACGAGGATAAGGATAAGGTGTAGCCCTAAGATGTACAACCGTGCACCGGGCTACACCAAAGTTCCAGAGGTTTATATTAATAAAGACAATTATCAGAATAAAATTCCCGATTTGAGGTGACCCTGTATGCCTCACAGGCAGGGAAGGGAGGGAAAAAAATGCGTAAACATTTTTTGTAATGCATAAACAAGGGAAACGCAAATTCGCTTGACCTGCATCACGTATAATTGGGACTAAACCGTTAATGCGAAACAACGCGGGAGTACGCGAATACTAACACATCCCTTAATGTTCCTCTCGTCGAGAGCCAAGATGTTCCTTCAAAAGAGGCGGAGGACATACAGGCTCGGAGGATTATCGGATTAGGGCTTACAAGATGTTGCTAATCCCGGGGGAAATTTAACAGGTTCTGCTCCCCACACCATCCTGTGGTCCAGACCTCTTCTTGAGGGCTAGTGGTAATGAGTTGTAATAGATGAGTTTACAAGAAGTGGATGACTTGTGAGATGTATATTTATTTTGATATTGGATGCCATAACATAGATAAACAAGGTGACTGTGAGATACATATCAACTAACTAGGTACAGCTATTCACTATGGACTAGCATTATAATTTAAAGATTACTCTCGTTACATACTACAATTCTAGCCTTACCATCTCCTCTCTTTGTATCTGTTCTCTGTCTTCTATTAAAGCTGATGTATATCTACATATAAAAGAGGGGAACTTACTAAGCTGACAACACGGTAGATATTTCACAACTTACGTGTTTACCACTAAAACTTATTTACATTATTATAAAAAAAAACTACCACTACAACCCACGTTCCTGGGGTACAGTACATGGTCGAGATTGTACTGTTTCAAGGACAACGGTTGTGAAGGGAGGTGATCTGTCCTAGATCAAGCTCAACCGGCATTTTCCCTCATTATTTTGGGTACCTACTTTTTAGAGGCTGGGTGAGCCCCATGAGAGTCCTAGATCCTATATGATCCTAGATCCTAACAGACTAAATAAAAGTCTTGCCTGCAGCGGGATTTGAACCAGGATTTCCGGCATGACAACTGAGTGCTATACCACTGAGCCACTCCGCTCCCTTAATTTTTTTTTTTTTAAATTATAGTAACATATAATTATTTAACATCATTGTGAAATTGTGCATATTTTATTTTGGCAGTAATAAAATTCAGTAGGAAAATATTTTTTAAAGATTAAATAAATTTTCTTATTGGAATTATGCGCGTGGATTTTTTTTTTAATTACAACTATATTAATAGGTTAATTTGAAACGATGCTTTTAGAGCACCTAGAAATTCTTGATGTTTATATAATGAAACGATTGCTTAACTAAACGTCCCCTCGACAAATGGCGGCCAAACCTACATGAACATTCGTTGGGAATGAGATTAGGCCTAGAATAGAAAAGCCCTGGGTCCACTGACCATGGCGTCCCTTTAACAATGCATTCCTCTCAACTGGCCACCGACTCCTCACAACAACACATAGATTTTTCTTCACCGGCCCTCCATTCGGACCTTATTTAGTTGGCTCCTACAACTGCTGTCAACCACATCTCTCTTTCGCTTAAGGAACATTTTATAGACTCCTTGTGAATTCTTCCTTAGTTAAATAACTTTTCCTATTGTTCTTTACTGTTTGTTGAAACTTCACTATTTGTCTAGGTAATTATTCCGTAGGTTGACGCTTCGGATTGAGTCCCAATTTTTAACTTTTCTCTCCCTTTTAATATTTTCAAAAAATCATGAACTTTTATTATAGAATAGAGAATGTAATTATGGGTAAATGTGTACATCTCTGTAACCATTTCAGCAAGATGTGAACGTTCCAACAAACGTACAACGTCTGTACTTCGAAATGTTAGTTGAAACTTTTATTCATTAATGAAATGATTACCGAATTATGCACATTATCTATAATTACATTTTATTTATTTATTTCTATACTAAAGCACGATAACAATTTTTGGAAAATGTTAAAAATGAAACGACAAAACTTGTTGTAACTCAACTCGAAGGGACAGCCTGCGGACAGATACCTTTACTTAATGGAAATAGAAAACCTTAAAGAATTTATTATATTATATATTGCGTAAAATGTTTAGTAAATATGCGTACCATTTTTTTTTAAGCTATGGCTAATCAGACGATGCTACAGTGGGAGCTCTTAATTTCAGCTCTTCAGGATAGGGATCTTTAAAGAGTACCTGACATTCCAATTTTACGCCACTTTCGAAGGACGACATGACCAAAGATTCTTTACTCTCTTTAATAAATTCCAAACCAGGTTCTTTGACATAATAGGTTGTTATACTGACGTCCTGACGACAGGTGACCCCTAAAACATTTTTTAAATTTAATTGTTTTCTGTTTATTTTTAATACTTTCAGTAGAATTACGGAATACGCCAAATACTAGAGAAAAATGTGGAATCCAACAGTGTCGTTCATCAGCTTTATATCGATTTTAAAAAAGCTTATGATTCTATCGACCGTCAGATTATGTATAAAGTATAGATTGAACAGGGTATACTAAAGAAATTAGTAAATCTGGTAAGGATGTGTATGAGCGAAACTTTCGATAAGGTTAGAATCGGTAATAATTTTTCGCTGAAGTTTGAGGTTTAAAACAAGGTGATTCTCAATCACCTGTACAATTCAATTTAACACTCGAGTACGCCATTATAAAGGTGATACACAACGAAAAAGGTTTAAATTTGAATATGAAAAGTAAAATATCCATCTTGGGTTTGCGGACAATATGGTACTATTCGATGAAGACTGTAAACAGTATAGCTAAATACAGAAACATAGATGAATGCAGGTAATGAAATAGGGCTTGATGTAAATTCGGATAAAACTAAGTATATGGTCAGTAGCAGAAAAGGGCGCAATTTTGGTGATATTTTTCTAGGAGGGAATAAGTTGGAACATGTGGAGAAGTTTAAGTACTTAGGATCTATGGGAACTAGGGAAAGCGAAATTCAAGAGGAAATAAAGGAGCGATTAAAGGCGGGAAATGCTTGTTATTATTCGGTCTCGACATTACTAAGCTCGCGTCTTTTGTCACGAAATCTAAAAATCAGAATTCATAAAACAATCATCCTTCCAACTCTCCTTTACGGGTGTGAATCATGGCCGCTAACTCTTAAGGATGAAAAACGTCTTCAGGTATTCGAAAATAAGGTGCTACGTAGAATATTCGGTCCAAAAAAGGATGAGACCACTGGGGAATATAGGATATTACTTAATGCGGAATTGCGAAGCATGCATCCGGTAAATATTATTCAGGTGATAGCTTCGCGAAGATTAAGATGGGCTTGTAAAGTTGCTGGGCTTAGTAACGAACGAATTCCTAAGATGTTAATAAGAGCTGTACCGACTGGGAACCGTGTGATGGGTAGACCGTGGCGTAGGTGGGAGGATAGTAAGCGGAGATTCGTTAAGTCTTTATCTATTTATTTAATACTTTTAGTTTTTCGACTGAGGCACTCAAAACTCTATAGCTGTGAAAATATTCGATTTAATTCTTGGTTTCTCATCAAGTTTCCTAAATATGAAATTTCTTATGTTGGTCTGAGAGACATGTCTGATTAATTTATTTATATTTTCAAATTGCACCTTTATATATTTTTACATATTTATTTTTTAGAATACTTTCGAATTATATAAACATATCAATAAATAAATATAATTATAATATTTATTATAATTACAAGATTAATTATATATCACAAAAATAATTTTTCTTTTTTAATTTTTTTATCATTATTATAATTCTTCGATCTTAATTAATTATTTTAATGCGTATATATTTCTGACAAGGAAAAAAAAAAGGGGTTGAACTTGATTCCGCCAAATCACCTCCCTGCACAACCGTTGTCTTAAAAACAGTTCAATCTCTGCCATGTACTGACCCAAAGACCCTTCATGGATTGTTGTAGTGTAGAGTTTTTTTTAAATGAAAATTCACAAGATATTGTTATACTTCAATCATTCCGTTACCATTCAGCATTATCATTTTTATTATTGTGTCCATGACTTGTCGATTTGGGTTGGGTAGTGGTCAATTGACGGAACTGTGTAGGGAGAGATAGGTGGTGCCGGCATCGAGTCTTCGGGTTCGCTAAATATTATTATTATTATTGAGACCGCAATTATTTTATTTTTAGACTTTATTAAGTATTAAAAGAAAAAATATTGAGTCCATGTAATTTTTACGATAGTTACGATTTACAAAACGGACTTCGTTAATGTTTCTTCCACAGCAACCTTGGGAACATACCTTTCATATTATTCTGCCAGGCGGTTTCATTTCCTTGTTGGTCTTGTTTGCCAGCAATATCTACTTGTTTACTTCGCTCCATCATCGACTCCCCGCAGCTTTAATTTAGTTTCCGGACTCAGTGATTGCCCTCGACGGCATTAGCCCCGAAACACAGGCTCATTAACCTTTGCAATTTAAATCAGAGATACAGCTGATTTGCATACAATTAATGGGAGAGCCCTGAACCAGCTATTCTCCCATTAACGTTATGGATCCAAGATATCTGGGATACTTCTTGCATAACTTTTAAGTCCGACTTCCAAGACAATGGTCTTTGTTATGGAAATGGAATTCCTTGAATAGCTAATGGAAATTTTCCATGTATACAGATTTTATATTTATTTAAATTTTAGCCCCGCCGACAATTAGCCCGAATCATTATAAAAGTTCGTTTTCTTTCAGGATGATTAACTTTCATTTCAACTATCATGAATTTGTTACAATATGATAAATTGTTGTTATATAATAAAATATAAATAATACACTCCAATATAATGTTTTTTTTGTTTTTTTTTTTAAATTTAATTTATTGATATTTACAACTATAATAATATTACAATAAGTAAATCTGCTATATGTACAATACGACTTGAAAAACACTTGTGGAGAAACTACCCATCGGTAGCACTCCAAAAAAGTTCTATAGTAGATGGGTTATCAGGAATAGTATGGGAAGCAAGTTGAGAGACTAGTTGATTCAAATGTGTATGGAGCTTGTCATGGAAGGATAGTTATCTAGTTTGGGCCAAATCATATGGGATATTAAGATCATGATGGATGAGTTTGTTTGTGACCACGTAATAAGGAGCATTGAGGAATTTTCCAAAGATTTTGGATTGCTAGGATTGGATACGAGATGAATTGGATGGTTTAGTAGAGCCCCAAAGCTCAACTCCGTATGTCCAAATAGGCCTGATAACTGTCATGTAAATGAGTCTTTTGTAATTAATTGGGAGTTTAGAGCGTTTGTCCAGTAAATGTTGAAGTAGGCGAAAACGACGAGCAGTTTCTTGTCTTTTCAGTCTTGTATGAGGATTCCAAGTGAGACATTTATCCAGATGGAGTCCTAGGTAACGTACCTGTTAGATAGGATACGAGGTTCAGAGGAATATTATTAAAGGATACAGTAGGGCAGGAATTTGTAGGTTTACGACGAAGGGTGAAGGTAATTCGATGGGATTTGTTAGGATTAATTTTAATTCTCCAATTTTGACACCATTCTTGAAGGTTTGAGATATGGTATTGAAGAGTTTGGGATGCAACAAATGGATCATTATTTACTGATAACACACATGTGTCATCAGCGTACGTAGTGGACAGTGCTTGGATGGGTTGGGATCCAATATAATGTTAAAACTAAATACAGAAAGTTGGTGAATGCTGGTAAGGAAATAGGACTGGAAGTAAATTCTGATAAGACTAAGTATATAGTTAGTAGCAGAAAAGGGGGGATTTTGGTGATATTGTTGTAGGAGGGACATAGGCGGATCCAGGGGGGAGGCACGGGGACAGGTGCCCCCCCAGACGGTTTTTTGTGTACTATGGAGAATCCATTACAGTACATACTTATAGGCAAATCATGTGATGATATTTGTTAAAATAAATGAATACAATAACAGAAATAACATGAGTGGAACTATTGTTTAGATATTTTAATTAACCTTTGAAACCTTTCTATAAATACTACAAGTTATTGTTGATTTTTTTGCCTATCTGCCCTTTGTGCCCCCCTCCCCCCCCAAAAAAAATTTGGGATCCGCCCTTGAGGAGGGAACATGTCGAGAAGTACTTAGGGTCTATGGTTACTAGAAAACACGAAATTCAAAAGGAAATAAAGTCGCGATTAAATAATCAGAATTTATTAAACCTTATTCCTGCCATTTCTTCTTTACGTATGTGAGACTTACTAACGCTGAAGGATGAACGAAGTTTTAAAGAAATCTAAAGTAAGGTGTTGCTTAGAATATTCGGACCAAAAAAGGATGGCCCGGTCAATATTGTTACGGGCTACTGGGTATTAAAATGAATTAAACCACTAATAAATTAAAGATACTAATATTTATTAACAAAGTAACAAAAAAGTATACAATTAACTCATTAACAATCAAATTATTAAACTAATATAATTTTGCAATAACAATATTCTAAATCTAGGCCTAACTCCTATTTAATTATTACAATAAGATATTACTAATACTAAATATCTTAACTATTACCATAAGCTTGTACAAATACCATAAAATTACAACTACAACTTAACTAATTAACTATTACTAATTAACACTTACAGTTCACTAATTAAAGTCCACCGACCGTAAGATTCCCCAAATACCACAAACTGACACCCGGTAATAAACAGAAACGGTTTATTACACTCACAAGACTGTCACAGCCCACTGATACACTTATTACACTGGCCTGTTCAACACTGAATAGTTTATCACACTGACACTCACTTATTATAGTTCATCATAGGCCTGGTCTACTCTCAGACTGACTCGCTCGAGGCGAGAGGAGTATTTAAATAGGCAAGGCCGAGCATTCTAGAACACGGAAGTAGGGGAAGGCTGTTCTGGGAATGTCGAGAACCTTCTTGATCTCTTCCGTCAAAAGGAGGCGATCGAGAAGGTTCTAATCCAATCTTAACTTAAGTGATAACGTCATGAAAGTTAAGATGGGCTTGTTAAGTTGCTGGGCTTAGTAACGAATGAATTCTTAAACAGATTATTAGCTATGAGCCGATCTAGTAATCGTCCGGGGGGAAAACAGAGGCGCAGATGGGAGGATTGTGTTAAGGAAGATCTGCCGGATTTGGGTTAGGGTAGTGGTCCGTGGACAGAAGTTTGTTAGCAGAGATTGCTGGTATCGGCATCGAACCTTCGGGTTCACTATGCCTTATTATTATTATAAAATAGTATTGGATTACTAAATTAATTACGCTATATTTATCTACGTGAATGTGAAACGTAGCTGTCTGGCTGTTAACGTTGAAGGATGACCGATGCATTATCGGGGTATCGGCCTCGAGCCTTCTTGTTCGCTAAGCCTTTTATTGTTATTATTATTAATATTGTTGTTAATAATGATACTAAAGCTTTGCAAAAAGTTATATGCCGATGTGTTGACAGAACCCAAAATACCATGTACAGACATTGTTAACTCATGTTAGTACTAATGGTGTGATAATTTAACATATAACATACATTATACCTGTGATTTATTATTGGAATTTCAGTGTTCATTGCCCTGCTCGTGTTTTTCGATATTTTAGTTTTGTTTTCACATCATGAAAGCTTTCCATATTCTTCCTTCATTATTTTCGGATTCGCTTCCCGGTCTTTATTTATCATTTTTAGCCTTATCTACGCAGCTACTGATAAAAGAGTATGCTGAATCAGGTGTTTATATATACGCTGTATTTTTTTTATTTATTTTTTTTGTATTCTAGCAGTTTTCTTTAGGCCAATTAAATTGAACGAAAACTGCGTATATATTCGGTCGGATTTCCGATAATTATTTTCAAATCTTTTCTCTTAAAAATAAAAATATTTAAAAATTAATACAATTAATAAAAAATTATAAAAGATAATATTTTTTGTTTGTTTAATTTGTAAAACTTCCTTGTAGTAGGTTAGATATTGGAGTAGCCTTGTGCGTTGTAAGGTAATGTTTCCAGTTTTCCTCGAGGAATTGTTGTAAACAGGAAAACACTCCTAATTATCAGGTGCAATGTCTTACTAATTATATTGTTTGTTCTCATTGTAATCCGTTCAAACAGATTGTCGGTAACAATTATTCCGACGATATTGTTCCCTCGGTCACAGCCATTATAAATTTGACTTATTATTGCGGGTTTGTGATATTTTTTAAAAATAATTTCCGCAGATCGTCGCTTCGAGTTTTAAGTTCGATTGTGCCGACAGGCCTACGTCTGTGGGGTCGACCGAATCTTGGTTGGGTGGATTGCCTTAAGAATGACCACTGTCTTTGGGTATTGGTCAGTGGGCGGGAGTTAGAAAGCGGTGTGTCAGTTCCAGGTTGTCGCTTCTTGTCAAGCCACAACAAGTTTTAACTATTCATTCGTCGCCTTTTTAATATTCTCGTACATAAAAATAACCGTGAGTTTTAGTATGAAAACATGAGCAAAATTATGGAAAATGTGAATAGTTTGGTAATCATCTGGTCAATGAATGAACGTTTCAACAAACATTTCAAAGTAGATGATGACATGTATAAACAGTATGTGTTAGTAGGTTTTCTAATCTGTATGCACTCAGTAATAAAATTATTATTATGTGGAAAAAAATGGTCCGGATAGAGGTCATTAAATTTATCTTAGAATTGGAGATTTTTGAGAGTTTATTTTACTTCTCCAGTTTTGACACCATTCTTCAAGATCAGTGATATGGGATTGGAGGCTTTGGGATGCAATAACTAGATTGGTGTTGCCTGATAATACACATGTATCATCAGCATACGTGGTAGAGGAAAGTCACGAGGCCATCTCTTTCTTTTATAATTTATTAAAACAAATTAAACAGTCAGCTATAGTGAAAATGGCCTATCGTAACTATCTATGAACGGAAGAAAATCTAATTGATCCATTTTTTCAAAAGTGGGTGAAGGTTTAGTAAGGAATGAATGGACTTATTTGGTTCATGATTTCAAATAATAATAATAATAATAAGATTAACAATATATTATTATAATTATAAAGTTGATAGAGCAGAGTTTGTACACTAATCGGTACGTTTTTTGGTTTTTTAGTTTTTAGTGTTAATTCCTGTTTCCAGTTTTTATATTCTGACACGTGTGTGTCCCTCAAACCTGTGTCCAAGTTGGAGAAGAAACGCTTTGCAATTTGTACCGAGGAATTTTGATGGCTCTTCGTTTAAACGAGCTTAAAGCCAGCTTGGAATGTGAGCCCTTCTCCCTTGAAGGTCTCTCGAGTCGGCGAGCTCTCTCCCTAAAATCGGATGGAAGGGAATGAGCATGCATGGACATCATCGAGTCTGTCCATAGATCCAGGGTAACATTAGAGTCTTAGTGATTTAAGTGTTTGTTTGTTTAGGAACTGTTTGGGAAAGTGGGGTGGTGGTAGTGATACGTGCAGGGGCGTAGGGTATATATATATATATACATATATATATATATATATATATATATATATATATATATATATATATATATGCCTATCCAGATTTACCTAAGTAGTTAAGTAATCAGAACAATAATATAATGCTTATTATAAATCAAAAAATATAATAAACAATACTTAAATATAAATATAAATAATACAAATGTAGAAGTTATACTTATATCAATTTAAGGAATTTAACTAAATAAATAATTGTCATAAATGATATTAAATCAGTATTTTGACCTCCACCCTGATAGTTTTCTTATCCATTTAAAAGCAAGTCACTCACTATACCTGAAAGTGAAATGGTAATTTCATTATTATTTTTTAAAAAGTAAAAACAAAATAGGCCAAAATAGAATTACATCAAAGAATATATTGTGCACCACATATCACACTAGCACCTCTCTGAGTTATTCGCGGAGCCTTTTGGAGCGAGTCTGGTCTGTCAGTGCAAGATGTGTTGTGATGTCTTCTTTGTGATAAGAAAGGTGGCCACTAACGCTGAAGGATGGACAACGTCTTAAAGTATTCGAAAATAAGGGTAGCGTATAATATTATAACAAAATGGATGAGACCATTGGAGAATTTACTTGATTACACAATACGGAATTGCTAAGCTTACACCTGGTTAATATTATTCAAATGATATCGCCACGAAGATAAAGATGGGCTTGTGAAGTTGCTGAGCTTGGTAAGGAAGGAATTCCTAAAAAGTTAATAAACGCTGTGCTGACTGGGAAGTGTGTGAGGGGTAGACCGAGACGTAGGTGGGAAGATTTCGCAAAGAGTGACCTGGCGGATTGGGGTGTAAGTAGTGATCCATGGACAGAAGTTTGTAGGACGAGATTGGTGGTATCGCCATCGAACCTTCGGGTTCGCTAAGCCTTAATATTATAATAACTATATACATACAGTAATAATTTAAATTTCTGTTTTAGTTTGGAGACTTAAGGGCTTTTCTTTGGAATTTTTCCACGGTGTTAATATATACATAATCTTAAATGAATAAAAAATACATATATACCTAATCTTATCCAAATATGCTTCCTGCCTCATTTCCTGACCTGCATTCATAAACGTTTCTGCATTTAGTTTTATAGTTTCCGCATCTTCACCTACCTGTACCAAATTTTACGTTGTCCGATTGCATTCTGATTATTTTTTATATACCCGGGCCTTTTCCGAGAGATAAAAATACCTTTTTCATCTTTTGAATAAATATATAAGGGGCATCGAGACTTTAGTGGCTGGCATCTGGATCGATGACCGGGTCATTCCAGCTTTGCAGAACCTGAATACATTGTTTACACGCACTTGATTCACGTGCCTTTATCCCAGGCCTCAGCACTTGTTGGACGGGATTTCCACAGAGAGAAAATTCCCTCGTGCTGGCGTTGCGAGCTCGGGTTCACAAATACCTCCCCTCACTAACTCCCCCCCCCCCCAACGTGCCTGATCAACCGTAATCAGTATCTGTGCGTGACATCCGTTTTGTCCATCCCTCTCGAACCTTCTAGCTTCCTGTCAGATTTTATATTACCGAAACACGAACTTTTCAACTGGATTACCTGCTGTTTTTTTTCCGTTGCTCCGGACCATAAATAATTAATTTATAAGGGAGAAAATGATCCGGGTGGAGATAAACAAAAATTCTCTTAAATAAGTAGAACTGTTTATTGGAAAGCCAACGTTTCGACCCAAATTGCAGGTCTTCTCCAGGGCTCAATACACAAGATACATATAAATTAAAATAATATATATAGTATGTAGCAGAAATAAAAACCAAAAGAGATTGAATTATATGATAACAATGTGGGTCGAAACGTCGGCTTTCCAATAAACAGTTTTCCCTACTTAAGTAAATATAATGAAAGATAAATAATGGCACAAGATAAAGGCAAGCAGAGAAACTAACCAGTGGTAGTATTCAAATAAAATGTTCAACTTAAAAGGTCATGGAGGCCATCTTCTTTTCAGAAGCCTCTGAGGAATTTAAGAAGTAGCTTGATTTGAAACTAGTCGGTTTGAGTGGGAAGTTTATCATGAAATGATCGGTACCGGGTTCGTGCCAGATCAGCAACAAATGGGACATGAAGTTCATTAATGATTTTGGATTATAAGGATCCTATACGAGAGGAATTAATTGTCGTAGTGGAGCCTCCGTGAGTCCAAATAGGTATTAAAATAGTCATGTATATTGGTATATTGTATAGCTTAGAACGTTTGTCTAGTAAATGTTGAAGTAGCCTGAAACGGCGAGCAGTTTCTTGTCGTTTCAGTCTAGTATGAGGATTCCAGGTTAAACGTTTCTCAAGACTGAATAGGTTCAATTCTGACCGGTTAAAAATATACTTGCTCAGCTACTTAAAAGGATTACATTTCTTAAGAGGAGATGCGGAAGTCATTAACTTAATTAATGAGGCGCTGAGGAGTAGTTTTTAAAATTAAGGTCTTGAAATTAAAGAAATACGATACGGCATTATTTATCGCTACACCTTGAACCAATCATTCTTCACTGGTTGGTGTTCCCTTGAGAGAATACATTTTTTATACAGATTTTTATTTATTTTTATAAATATGGATACTTACGTGTGTTTACTAATTACTAAATGCAGAGATTTTGTTTCTGCTGATAATGTAAGTAATATATCCTTGCTTGGGTTTGTGGACGGGTTACTGTTGGATGGAGACCCGGAAACTATAAAATTGAATGATTGAAATAAAATCGGGTAGTAGAAGAAATGAGAGAATTTTTGGGGATATAGTTTTAGGAGGGACGTGTCAAGAAGTTTAAGTACTAATTAAGTATAGGGTCTATAGTAACTAGGAAAAACGAAGTTCAAGAAAAAATAAAAGCGCGTTAGAAGGCAGTAAATTCTTGTTCTACTCGGTGTCTACTTTACTATCTTATACAATTTATAAATTTATTATTTATACAGAATTTATAAAACCATCCAACACTTCTTTAAAGATGTGAAACGTGGCCGCTAACGCTGAAGGATGAACAACGTCTTTAGGTATTCGAATATAAGGTATTGCTCAGAATATACGTTGCAAAAAAGGACAAGACAAAGCATGCACCAGGTTATTATTATTAAAGTGATAGCGCCACGAAGATTAAGATGAGCTTGTGAAAACGAGGCGTAGGTGGGGGGATTGCGTTATGACTGGTGTGGCGAATTTGGGTTTGGGTAGAGGTCCGTGGACAGAAGTTTGTAAGCAGAGGTTGGTGTTATCGGCATCGAGTCTTCGGGTTCGCTTAGCCTTATTATTATTATTCAGTGAACCCGAGAGTTCGATGCCGATATTAATAATCTCTGATAATGAGCCTAATTGTACTAATAATACCCAAACCCTGATCCGTTACATTTTTTATAGCAATACTCCGACTTACACCTCTGTATACCTCTCAGACGGTATCGGCTCATCGCTTATTAATTTTCAGCAACTCACATCACTATAACATTAACAGAAAATACAACTGTAAAGTTTAAAAAAAAAATATCAGGTATCTGGTTCTGTTGGATTACAAAAGGTTAATGGGAACGTGTGCCGTAACAACCTGAAATATCTCCACCATTGGGATGCGGTCCACAATTCAAAATAACCGCTCTCTCCCCAACAGATCTCCTGAACTAAATTTCCTCCGACTAATGCAAGGCAAACAAGTCCGCCCCGATCAAACGAACAATCCCAATTTATTAGTACGGCGGATCGGAAAAAAAAGGAATAAAAAAGTCGGATAAAAAACAGATGCAAAGGGTATCGCTGTGAATTGGATGTTTTAACTAGTTTTGCTGAGAGTAACTACTGAAGTCGTATTAACAGGGGGAAAAATGGGTTGCTGTTTCAAATATTTGAATAAAAACTACAAACTATGCTTTAAAAAAATAGAGGAGTATGATTAAGAGATAATATTTTAAAAAATGGAATAGTTCCCTTAATCCTTCAATGCACTTTAGGGTCACAATTAGATTAGGGATTCCTTAATGAAATAATAATAAGGCTTCGCGAACCCGAAGGCTCGATGCCGATACCAGCAATCTCTGCCTACAAACTTCCCTCCACGGACAATTACCCAAACCTAAACCCGCCAGATCACTCTTAACGCAATCGTCCTACCTACGCCTCGGTCTATCCCTCAGAGGTTTACCCGTCAGTACAAAGCTTATTCATTTTTTATCGAGCCCAACAACCTTACAAGCCCATCTTAATCTTCGTGACGCTATTAGTTTGGCCAGTAATTAGTTTTGTTAAATTATACTAAGGGTAGCAGTTGTAGAGCGCTCAGTTGCTGTGCCCGGGTTCTAATCCAACACTGGTAAATAATTTATTAAGTCTGTTATCAGCCATATTCGGACGTTGTGGGATCTGTAAACCTTCCTATGGATCACCGAGCCGCTATAAAGTAGCTACCCTTAATTGGAGGATAGATTAACTAAGCATAATACCCTGCTTGTACTTCCTATATATGGTATTTTAATTACCATATACTTGTACTATTAAATCGAACATTATATAAAAGAAGATAATAGTCAATTTTAATTAATTCTAATTTAAATTTATATAATAAAGTTTATTTTTTATATTTTACTGTTTAGAGAAAATACGTCGTTAAATTCCAGCCGAACCGTGTATGAGATTTTTTTATTACTGGATATGATATGGGCATTATCTCCACAATAGAAATCACCACATACTTATTTATAATTAAGTTTTATAACACTAAAATAGAGCCAACAACTCAAAAAGAAACACTATTATTTATTATAATGCAATTGGGAAAAACCACAATGCAAAGCCTTATGTTTCAAAAATACACCCACTTACCACGTACGTCCGTCCCACTTACATATGTTGAACGTCTTGGTGGTGGGGTGCTGTCTCATGTTTGGAGCCTGTTTGGGCTGATGATCGTTGGGATGTATTGCACCCTTTTCTTCGAGATGTGATTTACATAACACTTTTTGTTTTTTGTGTCTTGATAATGCCTGAATAGGCGAAACGTCGACTGTTAAGTGGGTGTAATTTTTAATGCCATAAGGCTTTGCATTGTGGTTTTTCCCAATTGCATTATAATAAGTTTTTTAACTTTCTTATATAAGTATCAAATCAATTTTATTGCATTTAATATTACAAAATATATTTGTATTTAAAATTGCAAAATTACAAACTCCGCCCATTCCTACCTCCAAGATATTTTTTCATTATTCAATCCTATCTCAGTAATCGGTCATTCAAATTAAATCACAATTATGTATATTCATCCCTCTTTTCTCAATCCGCTTGTTTTCCTCAAGGCAGTATCCTCGGCCCAATCATCTACACAGTTTATACAGCTGACATCCCAACCCACCTAGTATTAGGGTATCCTTACCACGTATGCATATGACACATGTCTATTATAAGTCAACACCGATCCACTTATAGCATCCCATACTCTTCAATCCCAAATCACTGACCTTGAAAAATGGTGTCAAAACTATGTACAAAAATAAATTCTCACAAATCCTGTCAAATCACCTATATCCTCCGTCGTAAACTAATGACTTACTGTCCTCCTGTACCGTTTAATAACATCCCACTGATTCTTGTTGAACAAGTCCGGTATTTAGGACTTCACCGTGACAAAACATTAACTTGGAATCCTCATACTAGAATACAACGACAAGAAACAGCACGCCGTTTCAGGCTACTTCAAAATTTACTAGACAAACGCTCTGAGCTCTCAATTAATTACAAAAGATTTATATACATGACAATTATTAGACCCATCTGGACTTACGGAATAAAGCTTTGTGGCTCCACTAAACCATCGAATCCAAAATCCTCCGAAAAATCCTCAATGCTCCTTACTTTGTAACGTACAAAGTAATCCATAATGACCTTAATGTCCCACTTATTGCTAATTTGGCCCGAATCCCATATCAATCTTTTCATGACAAACTTTATTTCCACTCATGCCCACTAGTTTCAAACCTAGCAACCTCTTCAATTGCTGATAATCCTCCGAGGCGTCTGAAGAGATGATGGCCTCGTGACCTTCTAAGTTGAACTTATTATTTTTCATGCTAATATGTACAAATCATTATATTTACTTGTTGTATTATTGCAATACAGTTGTAAATTTAATTACATAAATTATTTTATAAAATTTCCAAAAAATTTATATTTTCCTAAATTATTTATGAATTATTAATTAAAATTAAGTTTTAAAAAAAGCAGTGAATTTGCTATAAACTGGATAGTACCTTTTAACGTTATAGAATTTCAAAACCAATATAATTTATAAAATTTGGAATATATATCTATATTAAACTCAAAATGCTATAAAATATTAGTTTGTGTTTATTATTAATTTAAAAATAAAATAGATCCTAAAATTTCAAGTCGAATGACGTCTCAGTTGATTTAGACGTAGGTAGAAAAATACTATTCAGTTAAAATACATAGACGTAGTAGTGGGGGGTGGTGGGGGAAGGAACCCGCCAAATCTGGCCAATCAGATGACAGCGTTCTCAATAACCGAATTATCTAGTCACCACCGCCTTTCAACACTTACTGCATCTTTCAGAAAATCACTCAGTCTTTCCCGGTCCGTGCCCGTATTAACATGTGTTATATGTCAGTGTTAACTCATTTATGTTATATAGTATTATATAATATGTGTTATTAGTCCCAGTGTCGGTATGTATGTTTAATTTAGTGATTAAATGTGGGTGCGTGTTATTAAGTGAAAGTGTGCTTGAAGAAATAACCATGTGCCTTGTCGGAATTTCAACTGTGGACTCGTTTCTCCCTTTTCTTTGATTTCTAGTCTCTAATTTATCATTTTATATGCCCAAACATTAAATATAGTTGCTAAAATATAAATAATTAAGTGATATTTAATTTAATTTCAATAGACCATAAGTTCATTAGAAAAGAAATGCTTTAACCTGTGATCTGTAGGGTATGATTCGTCGGAATAGCTTGTTATAATTGCATTTTATTAAACATTGATAAATTCGTTTGTGTTTTTCCCGTGTCGGTGTTTAAGTTTAATTTCGTTATTACATAAACAGTTATATGATATTAAGTGAAGGTGTGCATGAAGAAAGAACCATGCGCCACAATGGATTTTCAACTGTAAGCTCTTTTTTCCTATTTTACTTTTATTTTTAACATCTAATTATTATTTCGTGTAAATATATATAGTGTTGGTAGATTCAAATATTAAATTTGGAGTGTTGAAATAAAAACTAAACTGAGTTTCTTTCAAGAATAAGAAAATTAATTTTTATCATAACAATATGTTTCTTTAGCTGGTTTCAATAACTTATATTTAATTTTATACAGTTATTAACTTATATTTTATACAGTCTTATATTTAAAGTAAGAAACGACATTAAATTAAATATTTACAAAACTATTCTCCTTAAACTGTTCAGTATAAATGTAACTTAGAATAACCTCCCCAGTTTCCATATCCCTGCTGTTACCACAGCAACCTTATCTTGAGCATTCATCAGGCGTTTGCTGTTTTACATATATAAATAATAAATTATGATTTCAGTATAATAGCTTGTTATTATTGCATTTTATTTAACAAATAAATATAAAAAAGTTAAGGTCATAGTTATTAAAAGTATTATTTTAATATATAGAATGAGCTACAAACATACAACAAATTGTTACTAACGTTTTTTATTTTACTTTTTTTTTTAATTTAAATCATTAGCTCTTTTCATCAGCATTTTACGGTCTGTTTTATATGTTAGTATTAAAGCTTGTTATTATTGAGTTATATTGTATAAATCAATATATAAAATAAATTGATATAATTAATCAATATTGAAAATAAATTCTAAAATTATTGACTATATTATATAGTATGTACATATGTAGGTAGATGCATACAAGATAAACTGGTTTTAGTTTCTTCTATATTCTTTCTTTTTATAAATTTTGAGCTGATTTGATAAGTACGCTCTGGTCTCTCGGGTATGATTCATAGATTGTTATTATTGCATTTTATTAAACAAATTAATTTATAAAAAAAACAAGCTAGTAGATATTAATAATATTATTTATTTATGTACATACACCTACGCATATCTATGTAATGCATTGTTACTAAAGTATTTTTGTTTTATTATTTTTTAATTTTAATTATTTGAAAATATAAACAGCAAGTGCCTGGTGTATGATTCGGCATAATTGAATTTTTTTTTTTGTTCATTTAACGTCACTTTTTCCTGATATGGCTACTCGGACGATGCTACATTGGGAGGTCTAAATTTTGCCTATCCAGGTTTAAATAGGATAGGGATTTTTAAAGAGTACCTGCCATCGTACAGTCCCGGGACCCCCTGTTTAACGTCCCTTCCGAAGGACGGGAACTAAGGATTTTTTACTCTCTTTAAAAAATTCTAGGGCCAACCACTATACCACAGGTCGCCCCTTATAATAGTATTTTTTTATCCAAATATTGTGAAACAATCACGGATATTTAAAAAAATAATTAAAATGAAAGGTTACCAAAATAAACCCCAGGATTTAAGAACCCGGTTACTAAAAATAATTTTATTAAATCAACAACTAGCTGCGTCACTTATAGCATGTTTTTTTTTTTATTTATTTATTTTCCCCCTCCATGACCCAAGTCAATTTAAATAATGTTTTTTGTTTTTTATTTTTACCTACACTTGTGATTTGGTACTAAAAAAGCCTTTATACAACCTCAAATTTATATTCATTAATAATTTTAGCGGAGGAGCGCTGAGATGTTTCGAAGGGATTGGGTTCAAATCTCGCTCGCTGGCAGACTTTTAGTAAAACTGTTAGTGGACGGAGATGGGTCCTATCGGATTTATAGGGGCTCACCCAGCCTCTATAAATTAGGTATCCAAAATAAGAGGAGGGAATCTGCCTGTTTAGCGTGACCTAGAGCAAATAACCTCTCTGCACAACTGTTGGCCAAGAAATAATATAGTCTCTACCATGTACTGAACCCCAGTCCCTTCATTTTTAAAATAATTTTGTCCAATTTTTATTTGCAATAATGGATGTTAATGTTATATATATTGATACTGTTTTTAATAATATGTTTTAGTGTTAACTAATTTAATAATTAATTCTTTAATCTTTCAGGGGCATCCGTTACTGCCAGCCTCGACGTCCATTAGCTGTGAGTGATTAAATATTTTATTTTATTATATCATAATATATTCCAAAATTATAATTTAATACTGTGCTCATCATCCCGGATTCAAATCTGGCTGTCTAATACGTCATTCAATATAAGTTACGCATTAAGAGTGATCTGGCCGATTCGGATTTGGGTAGTGGTCCGTGGACAGAAGTGTGTAAGCAGAGATTGTTGTATCGGCATCGAACCTTCGGGTTCGCTCAGCCTTATTATTATTCAACAATAATACACGGACCCAGTGGGATCTGTAGATCCTCTTGTGGCTCACTCAGTCTCTGTATAGTGTGCATCCTTAATTGGAGAAAATTTGGCGATCCTGAACAAGTCACCTCCTTGAACAACCGTTGTCTCTAGTATAGTCTACAATGTACTGAATCCAAAAAACCCTTCATGGGTTGTAGTGGTACACGTTTCTTTTATTAAATATTTTGCTTTAAAAAAAGCATTTCATTGGAAATGAACTCATCTGAAATGACTTGGTATTTTTTTGTACAACTGGTGCCAGTGAACCCTCACGCCAGACGTTGGTTGGATGCAACTGTGCGTGTAAAAAAGTAAAAACTATATTTTCATGTTATAAATATATATTCCCCAGGTTGTTGCATTGAAACATTTTATGGTAATATGTATTACTAATTATTTATCATTATTGGGACATTCTATATTATTTTAGCTAGTTGGACCTTATAGATATATGTAAAATCTTGTTTGCTTTTCCCATGGTTTTATTCCAGATTTTTCAACTGTTTTATCAAAATGATTATGTATTTATAATGATGTTAAGAAAAGTTCAATCGAAGAAAATATATTTAATTATAACATATAAATATAACGGTTGTGAAGTTTACCCGGTCGCATGTAGTGATATTGTTCATTGTGGGACTTGATATGAAACTAGTCTACAAGTTGGGTCTCCGAGATATCTTATAATTAGAGCAAGTTGGTTACTCTCTCTAAATCTTCCTTATCGAGATCTTTGTTAACACACATGCGGTTCTACCTCTCTCTATTGCATGTCTCTTTATTGTATTCTGATTAAACAATAAATAAATGGGATATTCTACGTGATAGTTTTTGTCTACTGTTTCTATCTCCGGGCGAAACATACGACTATCCCTTAGTTTTTTTTTGTCTTGTGTATAATACATAATGTTTAGGACTTGGAAGAAAAAAATCCGAACTAGAAACCTCAAGTCTCTAGATTAACACAAAAACATCAAATCATAAAACATCTACAGATAACTATTCTATAGTTTTTATATCCATACTAGCTTTTGCCCACGGCTTCGCTCGCGTGGAATTTGGTCTGCCACATAAAGTTTTGTGGCCGATCATTTTAAATAAATAATTTAATTTGTTTTTAACTATAAGTTAGTCGTACATCCGAAATTTCAGGTGTCTAACTTTAAAACTGACGGATTCCATACAACAGTGGTCCGTGGACAGACGTGTGTAAGCAGAAATTGGTAGTATCGGCATCCAAATTCCAAAGAACAATCCATAAGTCTAAAAAAATAGAGAAAACGAAAACATCTCATTTACTATTCTCTCTGCTTATGAAGCTTGAATTCATTAAATATCTGCAGATACATAGATAGACCTTATATCCGAGTAGTAGACCTTATATCCGAAGTTTTTATAAGATTTTACATAACAACATACGCCTTAGATTGTTTACAAATATATTTTTATAAAATCTGTATCACTACAATCTCCGGAGGTTTTTGATTCCCTGCGTTTGAAAGCCAATGCTGTTTGAAAGCCAACAGTTGGGTAGGGTGGTGTTTTGTCCTAAATCAAGCTCAACTGCCAAATTCCTTTTTTTTTTTTTAAGCGTGAAATTGTAAATTGTATTCAAATATATACTTTTTGGATCTAATTTTTTTTAAGACTTAGTTTAAAAATCTTTGTGTTGGCAAACTTTGTCACGGGTGTTCTTTTTGTTAGTTTGTTGAGAAAGACAATAATGCGCTGCTAACTGTTGTGCCGGCAAGCGTTCCATCTTGTCACATCTCCACGAATTCCAACTTGTCACTTCCCCTGAAAGCATTCTCTTGTTTCACGACGCCCTTCTTGTAATTTCGAAAAGGAAAAGAAACCGTAATACACTAACTATTTATCTGTAGTAACACTACATATGTTTTCCGTCCTAATCTTCTAAGGAAGAAATTAGTTATATTTGTTTGCAATCATTTAATAATAATAATAACTGTAGTTCAAAAAACTCTATAACAAAAAATACATTTTTTATAAAAAAGTTTATGTATATTTAAAATATTAAAAAAAAAATGTACCACTACAATCCATTAAGGGTTCAGTACGTGGTAGAGACTTTACTGTATCTTGGACAACGGTTGTGTAATTGACTTTCTAGATACAGTTTAAGATTTAAGATTTCTCCTTGTATTTTCGGTACGAACTTTATAACGGCTGGGTGTGCCCCAGGAAGTCCTAGATCCCATAGGATCTAGCTGCTAGAAGATTAAATAGTCTCCACGTAGCGGATTTGAACCCAGAACCGTTGCCATGCCAACTAAGCGTCTCTTACCAATCCCACATCTCAAACAAAAACATCTTACCAATCCCTAAACAATATTTTCAATTAAAAAATAATCAATATATCAACTGTAATATCTATGAAAAAAAAATGTACCAAAAAAAAAAAACCAACCCGTGAACGGGTCCGGGGTTCAGTATATGGTAGAGAATGTGCTGTTTCATGGACAACGGTTCTGCAAGGAGGTGGCTTATTTTTATAATATTTTATAGGATCCTAGAGCCCAAGGAGGGTCCTAGATCCCATATGATTAATCTCCCGCTGCAAACGGACTAAATAAAAGTACTATCTGCAGCGGGATTTCCGGCATGGCAACTCAGTGCTCTACCACTGAGCCACTCCGCTCCCCTTTTCTCACACTAAAGCTGACGATTATTTTAATTTTCGAGAATATTAAAAAGGGAACGAATGAAAAGTTAAAACTTGTGACTTAACTCGAAGTGGCAATCTACGGAACTGATACCAAAATATTAGAATAAGGTTTGTTAGCTTTTCATTGATTGATTAACTTTTTAGTGGTTTGTTTTTTTCATTTTACATGTTTTTCATACTAAAATGAGTGTTATTGTGTGAAATTTGTATATTTCGGTAACAATTTCATCATGAAATAAGCGTGACATTTGTTTGTTAGAGCGTTCATTTCTTTGATAAAATGATATCCGAAATATACACATTACCCATAATTTCACTCTTTCGTACTAAAACTCACGACTATTTTTATTTATTTTATTTTATTTATTTTCCGGAATATTTAAGAAAGAAAACGATTGAAAAGTTAACTCGCAGCGACAACCTGCGGAACTTATACCACTTTTATATAATCGATATTTGATGAATTAACCGTTGGTATTCTAATTTTTTTCAGTATTTTTTTCGTAGTTTATTATTTT
Source organism: Arma custos (assembly GCA_037127475.1). Taxonomy (NCBI): domain Eukaryota; kingdom Metazoa; phylum Arthropoda; class Insecta; order Hemiptera; family Pentatomidae; genus Arma; species Arma custos. The sequence continues at coordinate 50,144,770 of CM073761.1, forward strand.
CGTTATTCCATTCGTGATAAATCCATGTAACGGAAGGTATTGTCAATAAAAGCATTTAGTGGGATGTCTTTTCGGTTGTCAGATCCCCGCGAAACGTGGCGGTACAACATGGAGCGGGATAGGGTTGGAAACATTGGAGCCACCCTCCTATTGGCTTTTGACGTGGATTTACGAGCGAGGGCTTTTATTTCGGAAAACTCTGCGGTGTCACTGACCGGTTTTTCATTTAACGAATCGCGGGCATATTTCTAAATATTATTAATGTGCGTAACGATTTTTTTTTCTGGACCTGCGCGCTGCGTGTACGCGTTTGTAGACTGTAGCAATGCCCAAATATCTAAAAAAATAAGTCTTGTTGATGAAAAATAAAGTCAACGTTTTATAAGGGTAATTATCATTAATCTCAGTTTTATTATTATTTTTTGTGTTATATAATACTGTGAGCAGGTAGCTAAATGTGTAGAGCACGGAGTTTCTGTCCTCAGTCTTGTCTGTTGTTTTTATATAGTACACCGTAAATTTTTGAATGGTTTATTCTCTCAGATATTTCCTGATAATATTTTTTTATATGTTATATTATTTTGGATTTTTCTTCTTCTCCCAAACATAAAAAAAATCTCATTTAAATTAAGCATTAAAATTGTTCTGAATCGTTTCACATCTTCTCAGTTGATTCCTGAAATATATATATTTTTTATTTTCATCAAACATATTTCAAACAGTCGTTGACCTCCGGATTGTTTCCCGACATTTTACTGTTGAAATCAGTTTTAATAAGCCAGAAAAGGAAATGAAACAAGATTAGGGTAGCTTTGGGAACGATTATGCCCAAGGAACCATCCCAAACTTAGTTTAAGATCGAAAAGTTAGTTTTGTGAAACTGCTGGCAGCCTTACCTTACAGCTCCGTTGTGTTGCGGAATCTGTTTAATTTATTTCCTGAATCGGAGAAACATTTTTAACAAGATTCTAATTACTTAATACTTAATGTTTGTGTAGTTAATACACTCGTATTTTCAATTTTACACCTTTTTTGGTAGTGGCTCAGTGGCCATGCACTAAGTTGCTATGCCAAAGGTCTTGGGTTCAAATCCCGCTCGCTGGCTGACTTTTATTTAATCTGTTAGCGGTCGGAGATAGGGGTCTAGGACTCTCCTGGGGCTCATCCAGCCTCTAAAAAGTGGTACCCAAAATAAGGGAGAAAATCTAGTGGTTACGCATGATCTTGGAGAAATCACCTGCACGGGTTGTAGTGGTGTACAGTTTTTTTGTTTTTTTTAGCTTTCATTTACTTCTAATACATTATTATTTCGAATATTTTTTACATGTACATTGGATGTTTATATTTTTTAAATATTTGTACATTTTACGCTCAAAAGGTCTTAAGGTATTCAATAATATCCGTTCCTTTGGGCTATTTAGATAATATTTTATCAGAAGGTTTTGGCTAAGTATCTCTTCTTTGCAGGTTTCTTCTAAGTATCATTGCCTTCAGTGAAATAACGAGGAAAAGATGGGCCGAGAAAAAACTGAAAAAAAGCTGCATCATAGTCGCGTAATCCTTCAGGCTGTTTCGCGTCAAATAAATAATAAATGAATAATATATAACGTGTACCGCTTCAACCCGTGAACGGCTCTGGGGTTCAGTACGAGGTAGAAACTGTACTGTTTCATGGATATCGGTTGTGCTAGGAGATGGTTTGTACTAGATAACGCTCAACCGCCAGATTTTTCACCCTTTTTTTTTTAGTACCCACTTTATAGAGGCTGGGTGATCCCCAGGAGGATCCTAGATCCCATATGATCCATCTCCGGTCACTAAAAGATTAAATAAAAGTCTTGCCCGTAGTGGGATTTGAACCTTCGGCATAGCAACTCAGTGCTCTACCACTGAGCCACTCCACTCCACAATTTAAAAAAAAGTAACCACCTACCCCACAGACGCTTCCCAGTCGGTACAGCTCCTATTAACATCTTAGGAATTCGTTTGTTACTAACCCCAAACTTATATATAAATAAATTATTTATGACCAACAGAGATGGATTCGCGTCAAGATTCACTTTTGAAACTTAAGATTGTACTCCCGATCTTTGATAAAAGAATTAATTAAAAAAAATCCCATTAGGTGGAATCTTCGCTAATTAAAAAAGAAGTGCGGTAAAATGAGATTTTTATGTTTACTTTGTAACTACTTAAAACTTCATTCATGAAATAAGCACTTCTTATATTTTCCATTACAATATTAGTCTTACTTTTTACAGGGCTTTTGAACTGAAAATTTGCGGTTTATATTTTTTAAGTGCAAGAGAGTGTAAATAACGTAAGGATTATTTATTTACTAAGTTATCTTAGTTAATAAAATTTTGATTTGAATTTCTCAGAGTACTCTATAATAATAATAATTCTTGCGAGGGTTATTACCGTAGGCTCGATACAGATACCACCCACCATTCTTATTTTATTTAATATTTATTATATTTAATGCAATCCTCCCACTTACGCCTCGGTCTACCCCACAGACGTTTACCAGTCGGCAGAGCGCTTATTAACATTTTACGAATTCGTTTGTAAATAAGCCCAACCACTTATTTGCGTATGCGTGGAATTTGGTCTGCCACATAAAATTTCGTGACAGATCATTTTAAATAAATAATTGAATTTTCTTTTTTAACCATAAGTTACTTATACATCCAAAATTTTAGATGTCTAACTGACGGATTCCATACAACCTTTGAACCCCTATTATATCAAGGGGGAAACTATTGGGGTGGAATTATCCAAATTTCTTTCATAAATTATACAAAGAACATATCTGCAAATTTCAAGTTCCAGATTTGCCTTTAATTATGTACCATAATGGATTCTCCACAGCACACAAAAAACTGCCTGGAGGGGGGCACGTGTTCCTGTGCCCCCCCTAAATCCGCTCTTGATGTAGCCTATGTGCTATTCTGATGTATAACATATATTACTGTAAACTTCACCCAAATCCGTTGAGTAGGTTTTGCGTGAAAGAGAGACAAACATACAAACTTTCGCATTTATGATATTAGTAGGATTATATTAAATTGTATTATTAATATACAGTTGTGAATTTTAATAAATAAATTAAAAAGGAATAATAATATCCATTGTATCATTTTTTTTTGGATTTTCGTACGATTTAATTGTTGTAACAATAAACTGTATCAGTTCCGCAGGTTGTCGCTTCGAGTTGAGTTACAAGTTTTAACTGCTCATTTTTTTATAATTTTCCTGTTTCCGTTTTTAATAATATTTTCCAAAAATACAAGTTATCATGATTTTTAGATTGAAAAAAAAAAATGTAATTATGGGATATGTGTAAATTTCAGTAATCATTTCATCAAGAAATAAAAGCTTCTACTAACATTTCGAAGTATCGATGATATATTTTTTAAATATTTTATTGGCATCGAGCCTTTCTGTCCGCTATGTCTTATTATTATTGTATTGTGTGTTTTTTCTATTGAAACAGAATATTGTATCTATTAAAGCCAAGTTTCTTAATTGAATAGGTGGGATCGGTTTTAAATGTCTTTTGATTAAAATGTTTTATAACAATTTCCAAAGTTTGAAATATGGCCCCAAGTCTGTAATTTCCTAACTTTGTTGAAATATCACTTTGTAAGTCGGGATGACGGACACGGAGACGTCAAGGGCTGAATGAGCCATCCATTAGCTTAATATTAATGAAACTTTTCTAATAAAAGATAATACAGGTTGCTAAGTCGGCAAGCAGCCATTCAAACTGTTCATTAGCTAAGGCGAGCTGAGATTTTATGTACTTTGATATGGCAATAACTTTAATTATTTATTCATTCTCAATAAAATTCATAATCAAAGTTTATTTTTCTGCAATATTGTACTAGGAGAACACGGAGCTAAAAAACTTTGCAATTGCTAAAAATATTATAAAAGAGCCGAAAAGGGTATGTGGACAAAGGCATAACTACTTTTTAAAAAATGTTAAATTTTGTTGATTATTTTTAGAAAAAAAATATGTTAAAATAAACTTTTACTCTTTTTTTTATTTTTTATATTTCATCAATATCAAAGAAGAGTGGGTTAGCTATGTTTGTAGAGTTCTGAAAATCGCAGCAAATTTTAGTCCTTGGTTCAAATTTTGAGCTGTGGCATATAAATTTTAACAGCTACGGATGGATGGGATCTTCTGACCCTCCAGGGGCACACTCAACTAGACAGTAGAAGCCGTTAGTTGGAATAAAAATCTAACTGTTGAGCGTCATCTTGAACAAATGAACTTTCAGCATAACCGTTGTTTTACTGTTCAGTCTCTACCATATACTGGACCCAACATCATTCATGGGTTTTAGACTTTATCTATTTATTTATGGGTTGTGTTTTTATCAGAATTAAAATAATATCGAAATATTTATTAAATATAAATTTCTCTTGGGTAACGTTAGTGGAAACCTCAGTTTCCAATAAATGATTCAACCCTATTTAAGAAATTCTTTCCTTGGCCTCAACCCGAACCATTTTCACCATATGATATAAAATTTATTAACTTATAAGAGACATAAATATCAATTAAACTAGTTTCATGTAATCAGTTGTTACTTAACACAACATACATTTTTTTAAAGATTAATTTATTGATATTTACAACTGTAATAATATTACAAGTAAATCTCCTAATATGAACATATATCTAAAAAATAATATGCATGCGTTTTCCGAAACAGACCCAACAAAATCCAACAAATTATTTACCATCATTGTTAACTTAAGCCTTAATTATTGATGAAAATTATGGCGCATTACCCCCCTCCCCGTTTTTATCCAAAACTTGCTTTTAGAGGAAATAAATTATTAAATTAATAATGTTCTTTTGCATTAATTCGTTGAATGATGATTATCATAAATGGAACAAACTGCACGCTATCCGGTAAATTTATTCATAATTTAAAATTCTAATGCAAATGGTCGATTGGATTTAATAATGCATTCAAAATTGATAAGGGTAGAGATAGATAAAGGCAACAGACCAGAAACACAATGTACGATTTAATTTTTAATCATATAATTAAAATTTTAAATATAGTTAAATAGTTAATTTAATTTTTAATAAAATTTAATTGTTAAATATAATACTTTGATTTAATTTTTTGAATATAATTAAGTTGTTAATTTAATATTTAAAAAAATTTAATTTATTGATATTTACAACTGTAATTATATTACAATAAGAAAATCTATTAATATGTACAATATGACATGAAAAACACTTGTGGAGAAACTACCCATCGGTAGCACTCCAATAAAGTTCTATAGTAGATGGTCTCGAGGCTCTCATATTCTTTTGAGACGCCTCGGAGGGTTATTAGGAATAGTATGGGAATCAAGTTGAGAGACTAGCGGATTCAAGTGTGTGTGGAACTTGTCATGGAAGGATAGGTATCTAGTTTGGGCCAAATGGATGGGTTTGTTTGTGACATAATAAGGAGCATTGAGGATTTTACGAAGGATTTTGGATTTTAAGGATTGGATACGAGATGAATTGGTTTAGTAGAGCCCCAAAGCTCAACTCCTTATGTCCAAATAGGTCTGATAACTGTCATGTAAATGAGTCTTTTGTAATTAATTGGGAGCTTTGAACGTGTGTCCAGTAAATGTTGAAGTAGGTGAAAACGTCGAGCAGTTTCTTGTCTTTTCAGTCTTGTATGAACACAACATAAAAGTTGTTAAATATCATTTAGAGATCGATAAAACATTTTTTTTTTTTAAATCCCTCCTCTCTATAGTAATATTAATTAAATCTTTTAAACTGGAAGGTCTGAGGCCGATTCAAATAAAAACCTCCAATAAATACTACTTGCAATTTTTTAAAGTCTAAAGATAGTTTTATGTATGGTTAAAAAATATCTCTAAAAGCTGCAGTTTTGGACGAAAAAACAATCTGCATATTCAAGTATAAAAACCTTTCTTTGTAATATTTTCAATGAATTCGGACCCGGGTCGCCCACGTCTCTAGCGTGGTGCTCTTACCAACTGAGCTAACCTGGCTCGTAATTACGTAAACCTACTCGTAATTCCGTGGGTGACCCGGGTTCGAATCCACGGCCTGGACAAATCTTTTCTCTTCAAAATAAAAATATTTAAAAATTATAACAATTAATAAAAAAATAAAATAAAATAAATATTATTTTTGACTTAAATATTATTTGTATTTATTTAATTTTTTCGTTTCAGTTTATATTTTGTTTATCTTTCCTCAGCCGAAAATCTTTGATCGCTGGCTAAAATATTCTGTGGTCTAACTGTTCCATCTCCTTTGAGATCAAATAGACGGGAAATCGTTACGATTTCTTCATTGGGCCAATTCTTTACGCTTTTTTGTCACTTCTCGGGACAATCTTTCTTCTCCGGCCCTTTTTAACGGGATTGAGATCTTTGTTTTCCGAATATTAAAAGGATATCGATAAAAAATAAAAAGGGTTCGAGGATCGTGGAATGGTTGATTTTGTTCGCTCGAAAATCGAATTGCGGTTCTTTAAATAGACATTACTAAGCAATCTTATATTAATTTTTTATTATTATTATTTTAAAATTATTAAATATTAAACCTGTATAACAACCCGTGAGAGGCCTTGTGCTCAGTACATGGTAGAGACTGTACTGTTTCCTAGTCAGTGGTTGTGCAGGAAGATTCTTTGGCCGGGATCACACTCGACAAAAGGCTTGGTGAGCCCCAGGAAGGTTGGCAAATCCTAACTGGTTCATCCATGGCTGCTAAAAGGTTAAATAGTTTATAAGTCATAGTCAGATTTTAATCCAGGGCCTTTAGCATAGCTACTCAGCGCTTTACACATACTCCCTTATTATTAAGTAAATCTGTCGACCTTCCTGGAGCTCACTCAGCCTCCTTCAATAGGGGAAAACCTGGCGGTTTAGCGTAATCATCTCCTTGTACAACTGTTGTCCCAGCAACAATACATTCTCTAACATGTACTCAACTCAATTTTACATAAAATTAGTATGAATTATTTGACAATTTCAACATAAAAGAATTATACAATATATCAGTATAATATCTAGTAACCATTCCCATATCAATTGAAACTACAACTTTACCATTCATAAAGAAAAAACCTGTACCACTACAACCCATGAAGTGTCTTGGGTTTTAGAAAAAAATGTACATGCGGAGTGGTTCAGTGGTAGAGCACTGAGTTGCCATGCTGGAAATCCTGGTTCAAATCCCACTGCCTGAAAGATTTTATTTAGTCTGTTTGCAGGTGGAGATGGATCATATAGGATCTCGGACCCTCCTGGGGCTCACCCAGCCTCTATAAAATATTATAAAAATAGGGTACCCAAAATAAGGGGGGAAATCTGGCGGTTGAGCGTGATCTAGGACACCTTGCAGGACAGTTGTCCATGAAACAGTATGATCTCTACCATGTATTGAACCCTAGACCCGTTCACGGTTTGTGGTGGTAAACGTAGATGTGGTAACTACGCGTTAAAAAACTTAACGTTTTGAACATAAATAATTAAAAAACATTTCCAGAGATTAATTAACATCAGCCGGAGATGAATCATATAGGATCTAGGACCCTCCAGGGGCTCACCCAGCCTCTATAAAATATTATAAAAATATGGTATCCAAAATTAGGGAGAAAATTTTGGCGGTTGAGCGTGACCTAGGACAAGTCACCTCTTTGTAGAACCGTTTCTGCCAATTTCTTTAATTAAATACCCACAATACATAAAATATATGTTCATTTTATGGCATATAAATCTTCAATTAACTAATTTTTTTCTGAATATTATTCATGAATATGAAGAAATGGGGAAAATGGACACTTTGGGTAGGGCGGGATCTGATAGGGTAATATGTTGAGAGTTTGTGCTGAGCAAGGTGGCTCTCTTATCGCCCTGAAGGTTGTTTCTATAGCCAGGTGATGAAGCCATTATGTACCTCCAACCGCACAGTTTTCCCTCATACACCACAAACCACTAAAGAAAAAAGACAAAGTAAAGTGGTTCAAACATTTTTTCCTTACTCGCCTTCACGGTTTTGCTGCTATACTGCTGGATAAGCAGTTACAAAAGTCAGAAGCTATTGCAATAACTCAATATTATTAATTTAAAAACACTAATATAAAAAATAAAACTACAATCATGTATAATTTTTCATTCATTATATTGTTTTTATTTATTTACGTGCATTGATATTTACAACTGTATTACAATAATACAACAAGTAAATCGGTTAAGTGATATATAATGACATGAGAATGACAAGTAGAGAAACTACCCACTGGTAGTACTCAAATCAAAGTTCAAGTAAGAAGGTCACGTGGCCATCTTCTTTTCAGACGCCTCCGAGGTTTAATATCGTTTAAGGATTAAGATCGTTGTGGATGACTTTATTCTTAACAAAATAAGGAGCATTGATGATTTTACGAAGGATTTTGGATTGGATACGAGAGGAATTTGATGGCTTAGTGGAGCCCCAAAGCTCTACTCCGTATGTCCAAATAGGTCGTATGATGGTCATGTAGATGAGTCTTTTGTAGTTAATTGGGAGCTTAGAGCGTTTATCTAGTAAGTGTTGAAGTAGCCTGAAACGTCGAGCGGTTTCTTGTCTTTTCAGTCTTGTATGAGGATTCCAGGTTAATCGCTTGTCGAGATGCAACCCTAAGTATCGGATCTGTTCTACAGGCACCCAGTGGGATATTATTAAAGGATACTGAAGGGCAGGAAGTCATTGGTTTACGACGTAAGGTAAAAGTGATTTGATGCGATTTTTGAGAATTTATTTTAATCCTCCAGTTTTTACGCCATTCTTCAAGATCAGTGAGTGATATGGGATTGGAGGCTTTGGGGTGCAATAACTGGATTGGTGTTGACTGATAATACAGATGTATCATCAGCATACGTGGTAAGGATAGTATTAGGATGAGTTGGGATGCCAGCTGTATAAACTGTATAAAGGATTGGGCCACATCCTTATAATTACATCATCAATTTTTTTTCTTAGCATTGAGTCATTTACTGAAACTAACGCACTGATATTTATTTTATTTTAAATCAAATATTTAGAACGAAACGGCAATACATTAATATCCACAGTATTGAAATCATTGGAAACAAGTTTTTATACAATAAAATAAAAATAATAATCTTATTTACTTTGGATCAGTACAGGTAGAGATTGTGTTGTTTCGAAGCCAACGGTTTGGCAGGGTGGCGATTTGGCCAATATCATACTCAAACTTTTTTTTTATCTAAGAGAATGTTAGTGGAAGCTAACGTCTATATACTGCAAGGATTCGTCATGGGTGAATTAAAATGATATAGATGTAAAATGTATTTTTTTTCTATTTTTTATTCTTGATTTTCTCTAGAATACGTTTATTATTTATTTTTTTGTTGTTTCCTCTTCGCAATGCAAATTTCTAGTATTTTTAAATTTTTATTACATTAAAAAAATTAAGTGTACATTTTTTATACATGGTATATTTAAATTCACATGAAATTTAATTATGCTTTAATTAAATTATACATTTCTACTATTTGTAATTTTAATGTTAAGAAGTGATTAAAACAGTATTTTCAATAAAGTTAAAAAAAAAATAAATTACTTCGGATGTAGATGATTTTAAAATTAACACTAAATTCTAGTTTAAATAAATTTAAAAAAAATCTGTACCACTACAACCGATGAAGGTTCTCTTTCTAGGACAACGGTTATGCAGGAAGATGATTTGCCCGAGGTAACGCTCGAACACCAGGTTTTTCAGAGGCTTTCAGAGGCACCAGGTTTCACCATTTAACAGAGGCTGGGTGAGAAGCAGGAAGCTCTCCAGATCCCACAGGATATGAGGATGTTAACATATTAAATAAATTATGTAACACAGCCGTTGGTATCTATCTACAATATCTACCATTTTCGGGTTCCCTCAGCCTTTTATTATTACTATGTTCCTGGCCACTCGTTTATATCCATTTATGATGTCAGACCATTATTTTTCGAGAAAAATATTCGGAAATGTGTGGCGGATTATATCCAGAATGAATGTAAACAGTGACTACACCAGCGGAGTTTAAATATCTTATGGATTAGCTGCGATTTCGGAGGGATATGAAAGGAGTTGTCTTGTCAGATAGGATTTCTTCCTGATCCTGATGCGCTTTGCCCTGAAAGGGAATTGATAATAAACCCTTTATGAAAGGGACTTGGGCCGGGCTAGGGCTCTGGGGATTGAGCCCAATGAATTATTGCTGCTCTTTACGCCAACCATGGCTAGCTCCTCCCTTAATGGCAACTACTTTAAATCTCTTCTCTTTAAGCCCTTTATCAGTTGTCCTCTTTTTCCAACCCTATTCTTTATTATTTTGTCTTACAATCACGGACATTGAGCTTGTGGGATGGTCTCTACCTATACAATATATTATCCCTTATCAGAGTCCACCAAGTTGAAATATTTTTTTTATTATTAATTTTACTTCACTGCCATGGATAATCGAATGATGCTAAAGTCCTAAATTTTGCCTATCCAGGTATAGTAAAGCTTAATAATTAAAAATATTTTTTTTCACTGCCTTTTAAAAAAATGATTCAATCTGTTAACAGCCTGGAATGGACCTTGTGGATTTTTGACACCATTCAGGGGCTTAGACAGAATCTATATTTACGTATGCCTGTAATTGGGGAAAAACTGGCGGTTGAGCATGATCTGAGACGAATTATATCTCTGCATAACCGTTGTCCTTTAAATACTCTATGGTATTTTTAAATAAATATATATGTTTAAGTTTTTATATCCTCCGTCGTAAACCAACGACTTCCTGCCCTCCTGTATCGTTTAATAACATCCCACTGATTCCTGTAGAACAAGTCCGGTACTTAGGACTTCACCTTGACAAAAAATTAACTTGGAATCCTCATACTAGACTGAAACGACAAGAAACAGCTCGCCGTTTCAGACTACTTCAACACTTACTAGACAAGCGCTCTAAACTCTCAATTAATTACAAAAGACTCATATACATGACAATCATTAGACCTTTCTGCACATACGGAATAGAGCTTAGGGGCTTCACTAAGCTATCGAATTCCTCTCGTATTCCTCTCCTTACAATCCAAAAGCCTTCGTAAAATCCTGAATGTTCCTTACTTTGTTACGAACAAAGTAATCCATAATGACCATAATGCCCCGTTTGTTGCTGATTTGGCCCGAATCCGATATCAATCTTTTCATGACAATTTTTATTTCCACTCAAACCCACCAGTTTCAAACTTCGCAACCTCTTCAATTCCCGATAATCCTCCGAGGCGTCTGAAGAGAAGATGGCCTCGTGACCTTCTAAGTTGAACTTATTATTTGAGTGCTGCCACTGGGTAGTTTCTCTACTTGTCTTGCATGGTAATATGTACCAATCATTGTATTTACTTGTTTTGTTATTTTAATACTGTTATAAATTTCATTAAATAAATTATTTAAAAAAAAAAGAAAAGAAAACGTCATATGTGAACTGATTCAAAATTTCAATTTCATTCGAAGTATATATTTAAGTTTACATATTTTTATTTACTTATTAACAAAATACAATACGGAAACTGTGAAAACTCGATGAAGGAAGTCTTGAAGGACAACTGAAAATTTAGAAAAAAATTCTTATTTTTTCTTACTAAGAAAACATATATGGGAAGCCGAGAATTGAGATTTTTATATATATTTTTTTCTCATTACGTAAATCAACTTGAACTTTTGCTTTATTGAGGTTACGCGATTTATATTAATTATTTATTTTCGAAAATTGTGCCAATTATCGAATATTCTTTGTATGAAGGATTAGAGAAAGCTTTTGAAGTGGATAATACATTTATATTTACCTTCTGAAATTCATAAACAAATGTTTAATAATTATTTTAAATACACATTCATATCGATTTATTTCTTTTCCGGCTTGGGGACACAACAATTGTTTCTTGGTTATTAAATGCATTGTTGCTAGATTTTTTAAATTTATGTAACACTTATTTTATTTTCTGTTAATCAACTAGAAGCCTATTGATTTTCATCTTAGATTAATGGCTTTTCATCTTTGATTAATGGATTTTCATCTAGGAAATAATTCCATATCTTTGAGAAATTTAACATGTAACCTAATTATAAATCCTAATTCGTCCTGGGACATTGTAATTCTGGATTGCCTATAAGGTAATAAAGCAAATTGTTTAAATCGATGAGTTCCCATTATTCTGTCCCATGTAGAACAGCTGAAAATGCTGACTTCTTACATTAAAGCTGCAATACGACCTGGGACAACGATATATTCTGATTGCTGGAAGGACTATAAGGGATTAAAGCAAATTGAAGGCATGAGGTATAAACATAATGTAGTTAACTATTCAAAAAATTTCGTTGACTTAAACACAGGTGCTTATACCCAGAGAGTGGAATCACTTTGGGCTTCAGTCAAACGAAGAAACAAAAAAAGAATGTGGAGCGAGTAGAAATATGTTGGATTCACATTTATGCAAATTCGTATGGAGGAGAAGGTACGAGAAAGAATGTTTACTAAGATTTTAGAAAGCGTTGCTTATGTTTATCCACAAATTTAATTGCAATTGTTTTGTTTTGAGGTTATTTACAAATATACACATGCTTTGTTATGACTATTTTATTTGATAGCATAAATAACAGATATCTAAAAAAAAATATGCATGCGTTTTCCGAAACAGACCCAACAAAATCCAACAAATTATTTACCATCATTGTTAACTTAAGCCTTAATTATTTATGAAAATTATGGCGTATTACCCCCCTTCCCGTTTTTATCCAAAACTTGCTTTTAGAGAAAATAAATTATTAAATTAATAATGTTCTTTTGCATTAATTCGTTGAATGCTGATTATCATAAATGGAACAAACTGCACGCTATTCGGTAAATTTATTCATAATTTAAAATTCTAATGCAAATGGTCGGTTGGATTTAATAATGCATTCAAAAATTGATAAGGGTAGAGATAGATAAAGGCAACAGACCAGAAACACAATGTACGATTTTACTTTTGATCATATAATTAAAATTTTAAATATAGTTAAATAGTTAATTTAATTTTTAATTATTAAATATGCTACTTTGATTTAATTTTTTAATATAATTAAGTTGTTAATTTAATTTTTTTTAAATTTAATTTATTGATATTTACAACAATAATAATATTACAATAAGTAAATCTGCTAATATGTACAATATGACATGAAAAACTCTTGTGGAGAAACTAGCCATCGGTAGCACTCCAAAATGTTCTATAGTAGAAGGTCTCGAGGCCATCTTCTTTTCAGAAGCCTCGGAGGGTTATCAGTTATGGGAGCAATTTGAGAGACTACCGGATTCAAGTGTGTATGGAGCTTGTCCTGGAAGGATAGGTATCTAGTTTGGGCCAAATCATCAACATATGGGATATTAAGATCATGATGGATGAGTTTGTTTGTGACATAATAAGGAGCATTGAGGATTTTACGAAGGATTTTGGATTGTAAGGACTGGATACGAAATGAGTTGCATTTTTTTTTAGACTCCGCAGGTCCAAATGTCCAATTCCAAAGGTCTGATAACTTTCATGTAAATGAGTCTTTTGTAATTAATTGGGAGCTTAGAGCGTTTGTTCAGTAAATTTTGAAGTAGGCGAAAACGTCGAGCAGTTTCTTGTCTTTTCAGTCTTGTATGAGGATTCCAAGTGAGACGTTTGTCCAGATGGAGTCCTAGGTAACGTATCTGTTCGACAGGGTTCAGTGGAATATTATTAAAGGATACAGTAGGGCAGGACTTTGTAGGTTTACGACGAAGGGTGAAGTAATTTGATGGGATTTGTTAGGATTTATTTTATTTTAGTTCTCCAATTTTGACACCATTCTTGAAGGTTTGAGATATGGGATTGAAGAGATTGGGATGCAACAAATGGATCCTTATTTACTGATAACATGTGTCATCAGCGTACGTAGTGAGGAGAGTGCTTGGATGGGTTGGGATGTCAGCTAATTTAATTTTACTAAGTTTTTTAGTTTTATATAAAAACTAAATGTTAATTTTATTTTTAATAAAATTTGAAATACAAGTAAATTTTAAATTGACCTTCTGAAATTCATAAAAACATATTAAAAAATACATTAATGTAATATTCATATTCATATATCTATTTTCCTATTTATAGTTCTTGCACAATCTTTCACTTTGGTAATAAATGCATTGTTGCTGAAATTATTTTTATTATTTTATTTTCAATATCTCTTAGAAGCCCAATTTTTCAATTATTTTTTTATTAAATATGATAGGTTAGGTTTTGTGGTTTTTGGACACTCAACTACAGAGGTCATTCGTGTCCTTTAGGTTAGTTAAATATTATATATCATACTTATTATAAACTGTAACCATATTTTATTTTTTAAAAATAGCCTGGAAAAATCGACATCTATGAAAAATGAAGTGTTTTGCTCAATAAAAATAATAATAAATTTGGTAAAAACCTTTTTTATTCATTATTAAGCCATTAAGCCATGTTCCGTAATTAATAAACAACTATATAAATAAAAACAAACACTTTATATTAATTATACTTAAACGTTATTGTATGAGGTACACAATCTATATATGTTTTATGAAAACCACGTGTATATAAAAATAAGTTTCCTCATCAAGAAAACTCACCGTTTCTGCGAATTTATATTTATCTTGTTTAATTCATTAATAATTTTAAAATTATTATAAAAAAAATTGTTTTTTAAGGTACAGATATGAGTTAAATATAGGTTTGGTTTTTCTTTTCTTTTTTTATAGTCTTTACAATGTTTATTAATATTTTCTTTTCAATGTAAATATTAATATTAATTAATTTATATATTATATTTAATAGATTGAGGTTTTTCATCAGAGATTGGTGGTATCGGCATCGAGCCTTCGGGTTCGCTAAGCCTTATTATTATTTAATAAATACGGGTATAAATAAACATATTTTTTAATGATTTTTCTTATTTGTATCTTACACTCTTTTCTTTTTTTCTCTAATTGCTTGGAACCCAATAATTCATCTTTTTTTCCAATTATTCTTAATCTTGCTCATTATAAACTATGATTATAGTTTATCTGCTGTAGCATTCATATTTTTATTAGAATATTTGACTTAAATTCCCCAAGAAAATGACTCGTTTAGAAGCCTACTGCGATTTGGCTCCGAAAGCTCAAGTCAGATCTCGCTGCCAAACGCCGTGCACTTCTTGGCATCAATCCTACAAATCTTTTTTTCCTTTTTTTTTTTGCATTATTGATCTGCTTAAGTGTTTTATGTTTAAATATTCTATAGTAAAACTGGCATTTTAAAATTAAAATGTTAGTATGAAGAACGAGAATTACTGATTGATTAATAATATCAAATCCTATAAAAAAATATAATAAATTGTAATTAGTTTATCAATTTGTAAATAAATAACAACTAAATCATTAATTTTTTTTAATGTTTCATAAATCATTGGCATTGGTATTAAGTAAAATTAGGGATATGGGCGGAGCTTTTTAAATATTTATAATTTCATTTTTTTTTAACGACCCAGGTTCATTCGTTTTTATTTTATTTTCATTAATTTTATAATTAATGTTAAATATATTTGTATATTTATTGCAATTATTTTGTTAAAATACCCTTTTACCTAGTTTCGGCGATATAGAGAACAGCATGCAGCGCTTAAATAATTCTGAAAATTAATGTTGAAAATTTAATTACCAAATATTATTTGAGTTTGAATAACCAGAGGTGGGTATTGTTTTAATTTATAATTATTTTATGTATATTTCCCTTTATGAACGTCGGTGGCACTTATGCCTTTGGGACATTTAATTTGAGAATACCATCCTTAACAGTATTTATTTCCCTTAATTTTAGTATTTGAGGATAATGCATTAAAGGGAAGATTGTACCAAGTTTTCCTTCCTGTTTATAATATAAAAAAAAAATTCCCACTATAAATTATAAATTTATAATATTGCAGTATTGTACGGATAGTGTATCACCAGTGTAGGAATATTTCATTGTGGTACAGTTATAAGTCTAGACCAAACAACAGGAAATAACCAATAAGTATACCATTTAAAAAATGCCTTTAAAAAAACTAAAATGTACAGTATAAACACCACGTTAAAAAAATAAAAATAATCATCACTTTAAAATACTGTGCAAAGAAAAAGCACAAAACTATGAATTAAAATTATAACATGTGGGAGTTAGATAGTCTGTGGGTGTAGTAAAAAAAAAAAAAACACTAAATAAGACAAACTTATTTATTGTAAGTTCCAGCGTTTCGGCCCCAGACTATCGAACTCCCGCATTAGGTCTTCCAGACAACTATTTTCCTCTCAATCATAAAATTATAACAGTTATACAACCTTTAGTCTTTTTTATAATTTTTCATTTAATAATAATGCTACAAAACACAGAGAGAGAAAAAAACCTGTACTACTACAACCCGTGAACGGGTCTGGGATTCAGTACATGGTAGAGACTATACTGTTTCATGGACAACGGTTCTGCAAGGAGGTGATTGTCCTGGATACAGTAATGATATGAATAATAATCATGTTTTACCGTAAAATTATATGAAATAAATTAATATAAAACCAATATAAAAATATTAGTGGTATCCTAAAATATATATTTACTAGCTTTTGCCCGCGGCTTCGCTCGCATAGAATTTGGACTACCGCATACAATTCCTTGACAGTGCTTTTTAACAATAATTTAAAATAATAAATAATTTAATTATTTAAATAATTTAATTTGTTTCACTATAGGTTACTCGTACAAAATTTCAGATGTCTAACTTCAAAACTGACGGATTCCATACAACCTTTGAACCCTTATTATAATAAGGGTGGAATTATCCAAACTTCTTTCTTAAATCATGCAAAGGACCTACCTGCAAATTTCAAGATGCTAAATTCCTGATTTGCCTTTAATTATGTACTATAATGGATTCTCCACAGTACCTCTAAAACTGTCGGGGAGGGGGGGGGGGGGAGGGGCACGTGCCCCCGTGCGCCCCCCTAAATCCGCGCTTGCTATAGCCCATGTGTTATTCTGATGTATAACCTATATTACTGTAAAGTTTCATCCAAATCCGTTCTGTAGTTTTTGCGTGAAAGAGACAAACATACAAACTTTCACATTTATAATATTAGTAAGATTAGTAGTATATCAAAACAAATAGTTTCACTCTTGTTCTTACTGATATTTTAACAACTATGATCATGTTATTTTCCTTTAATTATGTACTATAATGGATTCTCCACAGTTCCTATAAAACTGTTGGGGGGGGCACCTGCCCCCGTGCGCCCCTCCCTAAATCCGCGCTTGCTATAGCCCATGTGTTATTCTGATGTATAACCTATATTACAGTAAAGTTTCATCCAAATCCGTTCAGTAGTTTTAGCGAGAAAGAGAGACAAACATACAAACTTTTACATTTATAATATTAGTAAGATATGTACCGTCTTCTCTGATATTGTTTTTTTTTTTCAAATCTTGAATCCAGGTTTGTGCTTTTTTGTCCCAAAGATATTTGAAAATCTGTTTTGTTAAGCTGTTTTCATTGATCCTGTATAAATGTCTAAAAGAAATGCAAATCTTCAGCAAGTAATTAATGTTTTTTTTGGAAGGATATAAGTGAGGAGTATTGAGGATTTTACGAATGATTTTAGGGAGTTGCACAGTGTTTCGATTAGTAGGAGCTAGCTGGATAAATAGAAAAAAATAGATATATAGAAAAATTAGCCCGGATACAAATGGGTGCAAGTCATTTTCATCATTCCAAAGTTTCAAAATGAGGAAAATATCTTCGGCCATTAAAAAAAAAAATTAATATAGTTTGATTAACAGAAGACTTTTTTATTTCGAAAAAATAGCACATACCAGTACAATTAATATCCATATTCAACGATTAGTTCGATAAAAGTAGTTGAACAATAAATTTTTGAGGTTGAAATGATGCCTTGAACCCCACTGATTTATTCTATTGCTATGATAACTTTGGGCCCTAACCCTCAAGCTGTGAAGTGTGTCGGACTTAAATATTAGATTACCATGTTTTGAAGTATTTTTTTTCAATATTCCAATACCATATTTCAGATTTCTAAGCATGACTTTTGTCCTAGCTTGTACTAATCGAAATACTGAGCGCTGCTTTCATTTCCCCGCCATTTATCAGAAATTTTGGAGGAATAGTTAGCCAATCTTGTTTTATCCAATCCAAGCCAATCCCAAAGCTCTGCTCCGTAAGTCCAAATATGTCTTATCATAATCACGTATATGAGTCTTTAGTAATTAATTGGGAGCTTAGTGCGTTTCTTTAGTAAGTGTTGAAGTAGCCTGAAACGTCGAGCGGTTTCTTGTCTTTTCAGTCCTGTATGAGGATTCCAGGTTAATCGCTTGCCGAGATGCAACCCTAAGTATCGGATCTGTACTACAGGCACCAGAATATTATTATTAAAGAATAATGAAGGACAGGAAATCATTGGTTTACGAAGGATAAAGATGATTTGACGGTAGTTGTGGATATTCATTTTAATCTTCCTCTCGACGTTTCAGGCTACTTCAACACTTACTAGACAAACTCTAAGACAGACTTAAATTGATCACAGCAACGTGAAAACAAGAAAATATTAACGCATTGATTTAAAAGATAGAACAAGCTCTATAAATCACATCGCAATATTTCGATTGCAGGACAGTTATTTCTGAATAGAGAACCCAGTGAAGGAAGATTGAGACATTTTTCTTATTAATCTTTAAAAAACATGTGTATTATCAGTCAACACCAACCCAGTTATTGCATCCCAAAGCCTCCAATCCCATATCACTGATCTTGAAGAATGATGTCAAAACTGGAGGATTAAAATAAATTCTCAAAAATCGCATCAAATCACTTTTACCTTACGTCGTAAACCAATGACTTCCTGCCCTTCAGTATCCTTTAATAATATCCCACTGGTGCCTGTAGAACAGATCCGATACTTAGGGTTCCACCTCGACAAACGATTAACCTGGAATCCTCACACAAGACTGAAAAGACAAGAACCCGCTCGACGTTTCAGGCTAGGTCAACACTTACTAGACAAACTCTCTAAGCTCCCAATTAACTACAAAAGACTCATCTACATGACAATCATACGACCTATTTGGACTTACAGAGTAGAGCTCTGGGGCTCCACTAAGCCATCGAATTCCTCTCGTATCCAATCCCTACAATCCAAAATCCTTCGTAAAATCCTCATTGCTCCTTATTTTGTTAAGAAAAAAGTCATCCCTAACGACCATAATGTCCCATTGTTGTTGATTTGGCCCGAACCCGGTATCTATCCTCTCATAACAAACTTCATTTCCACACAAACCCACCAGTTTCAAACCTAGCATCCTCTTAAATTCCCTATAATCCTCCGAGGCGTCTGAAAAGAAGATGGCCAGTTGAACTTTGATTTGAGTACTACCAGTGGGTAGTTTCTCTACTTGTTATTCTAATGTCATTGTGTATCACGAATCCTATTTACTTTTTGTATTATTGTAATACCGTAGTAAATATCAATAAATAAATTTAAAAAAAAAAACCTATAAAAACAAACCTAATAATAATAACGCTATTATTCCTCTCGTATCCAATCCTTCGTAAAATCCTTTATGCTCCTTACTTTGCTACGAATAAATTTATTCATAATGACCTTATTGTCTCATTTGTTACTGCTTTGGCCTCTGAACTCTATATCAATCACTTCATGACCATCTTTACACCAATAATGAGTGTTGAAGTAGCCTGAAACGGCGATGTTTTATTTCTTAAAGGCAATTACCGAACAAATGATTGTTATATTTACTGATTTGTTCAGGAAGTATTCTACAAGCTTGAATTAAAAAAATAAAATAAAAAAAATAATACACAAAGCCAAGGAAATTCTTTTAAACCAACCAACTCCCGCGAGTTAGGTTCTCTACCAAATGAATTGGTTATGCAAACGAGGTGGGATGAATTGGCAAGAAAAGAGTCCTCTACTCTGGCAATAACTCTTTTTAATCACTCCTTAACTTTTTCAATGCTTAGACAATAGTTATCATTTGTGTAAATTTGTTTTTATATCTGTTAAACGCGGTTAATTTTCATTATCTTCCTAATTAAGACATCCCTGCATAATTAGTACGCTTCGTGTATACTCAATGAATTGCCTTATCCGACTCAACTGTATATAGATTTAAGCTGTGTTTTTTTTTTTAAGTACCGATTTTGTTAAAAAAATATCCGTGCTATGGTGTCTGGACGATTTGGGTGAAAACTTGGAAACTATAAAACTAAATAAAGAAACTTTGATGAAAACAGATAAGGAAATAGTGCTGGAAGTTAATTTGGATAACGCTAAGTATATGATAATTAGCAGAAACGTATTGAATGCAAAAAGGCAGGAAATGCTTATTATTATTCAGTCTCCATATGACTAAGCTCTTGTCTTTTGTCCCGAAATCTAACAATCAGAATTTATAAAACTGTCAACCTCCGTGCTTTTCTTAACGGATGTCGCCGCTAACCCTGAAGGATGAACAACATCTGATAATATTCGAAAATAAGGTATTCCGTTGAATATACGTCGGAAAAAGCAATGATACTACTGCAGACTTAAGGGGATTACACATAAATTTCTGAGCATGCACCGGATTAATTTTATTGAAGTAATAGCGTCGTTAAGGTTGAGTTGTGCTTGTTAACATAATAAAAGAAATCACTAGTAAACGTCCGAAGCATAGGTGGGAGGATTTCTTTAGGAATCTGGACTTTAGTTTCGGATAGTAGTCCATAGACGGTAGTTTGAAACTAGAGATTGGTGGTATCAGCATCTAGCCATCGTGTTCGATAATCATTATTATTAATATATTTTTAAATGCCCTCTCCATGAAGGTTTAGATTCAATTATGGAAGTGTAAATAGTGATCCATTCCATATTTGTTTACTATAAATAGGTTAGCATCAATATTCTCGTGTTTCCAGACACATTACGTGTTGCTGGAACTTGTTGCCTATAGTTAACACACGGAGGAGTAAATAAAATAAGTGGAATAAATAAAGTAACGGAGGAATAAATAAAATTAAAAAAAAATAGTATGATTTGAATGATTAAAAATAGTATGATTTTTAGTAACAATTTTTATTAATAAAAAAAAAGAAAAAAAAATGCCTCAGATATTCCTAATAAGTCCTTCTTTTGATAGAAATGTGATCACCTTAATAATGTATTCTTCCTCATTTCCAAATATCATGGATACATTGGAAAAATAGCCCTACCTACCAATGTATCCATGATATTGGGAAATGAGGAAGAATACATTATTAAGCTGATTACATTTCTATCAAAAGAAGGACTTATTAGGAATATCTGAAACTTTTTTTTTTCTTTTTCTTTTATTAATAAAATTTGTTACTAAAAATCATACTATTTTTAATCATTCAAATCATTATACTATTTTTTAAATTTTTTTTTATTCGTTATTATTATCATTATCTTTATTGTCATTATTATTGTAATTGTTACTAGAATTATTGGTACAAATAATTACTGAATATATTATTATACCGACATATATTATTATTAGTATTATTATTATATTATTACTCTACTGTATACATTATTATACTTGTACTATGTTAGTATTACTAAGAGTATTGTTACTAAAAAACTTATTATACTAATAAGGCGTTGATGACCAACCGGTTTTACGCCTCTAAATAAAAAAAAAACCAATCAACCAACACACGGAGGACGAACTTGTAAGAAAGATATGTATATATTTATAGTTATATATGTATAGCTATATTGAACAGATATAACATACAAGAAACTTGATTATATGAACTTACTAAATTACTTATAACTATTGACTATGATTATATGAGAGGAAAATAGTTGACTGGATGATACAATGGAGAACGGAGATAGAGGGAGATCGATCATATGTTGGTAATCAAAGAGTTCATATTTTAAAGCATTATTTTTAATTGTTCAAATTTGTTAATCCAATCGACTATTTTTATATTACATCCCATACTTATATTTTCAAATTTTTTACATTTCTAACTGTCATTCTACGAGATACCTATTCATTTCTTTCTACATAATCTTGTATTATTTTTCATACATTTTACTTATGTAACCTCTAGGAGTCTATTATCATACATTTTATATCTGTAATTAAACTTGTTTTTTCTAAAACCTTTAAATTCCACCTTTTTTAATATTTTAATCTTCTCATTTTGTATCTTTCTGTTTACCTCCTCATTTTTCTTTCCCTTTATATTATTGTTTACCCTTAATATTATATCTGTCACTATTTTAATTTCTGTTCATTCTGTATTCTTCCTCATTTTATTATACCTGTCAATATTTTAATTTTATTATATCTGTCACTATTTTAATTTTATTATATCTGTCACTATTTTAATTTCTGTTCATTCTGTATTCTTCCTCATTTTATTATACCTGTCAATATTTTAATTTTATTATATCTGTCACTATTTTCATATTCGTTATCTTTAATTATTATATCTGTCACTATTTTCATATTCGTTATCTTTATTTATTATATCTGTCACTATTTTCATATTCGTTATCTTTAATTATTATATCTGTCACTATTTTAATTTTATTATATCTGTCACTATTTTAATTTTATTATATCTGTCACTATTTTAATTTTATTATATCTGTCACTATTTTAATTTCTGTACATCATCTTTAATTTTATTATATCTGTCACTATGTTAATTTTATTATATCTGTCACTATTTTAATTTTATTATATCTGTCACTATTTTAATTTCTGTTCATTATCTTTAATTTTATTATATCTGTCATTATTTTCATATTAGTTATTTTTAATTATCATATCCGTCACTATTTTAATTTTCTACATTACATGTCACTCATATTCTTGTTACTGTAACGTTTTTTATATATTTTTTGATCTGTTTGTTTCTCTCTCAGAGCCCTGAAGATGGCCTACAAGGTAGGTCGAAACGTCGCCACACATTAAATATAAGTCTGGTACTTATTTGGTGTTTTTTTTTTACTGCACCCCCCAACTATCTCCGTTCTCCAGACTATCATTATGACTTATTGACTAATCTAAATCCAACTTAATGACTACCTTCTCATATATTATTAACTTAGTACACCGTTTCCTCTCTACTCTCTAGTTGTCTAAACCTTAGAGCTAGTAAATATTCATGTAAAATAAAAGGGGAGTTGAAAAAAGTTACTTATTGCTGACAACTCGGAAGACATTTCACAACATAGGTGTTAGGAGCCCACAAGTAAAAACGATAACCTTAGGATTGTTTATTCACTTTATAATACTATGGCTAATACTGTGGGATATTTTTCACCTATATTTCACCTATCCAGGTTCGATTAGGATAGGGATCTTTAACGAGCACCTGACAGGCTCGGGACACCCGTTTAACGTCCCTTCCGAAGGACGGCATAACCACCGATTATTCCCTTTAAAAAATCCTTATGCCACCTGCCGGGCTAAGAACCCACGATCTTGGGTTTAGTAGGTTGTTGTGCTAACCACTAGACCACAGGTCGCCCCCAATAACCTTAGGTCATCAACCCCATACAATGATCCATTGACTCTATTCGTCGGCTTTGTCGGTGTTGTCCTTTCTTTAAATTCCATGGAGACTCTTCGCTCTGAGGAGGGTCAATACAGAGGCCGGCCTGAGGATGGCGGGGCAAACTGCTCAGCTTGTGGAATAAAGAAGTAGCGGAGTCGTTCTGACCTCACAAACTTATTTCAACTTGGGGAGGAATTATGCATGGAAGGCCCCGGGTTGCTCAGCTCAATCCCTCCACTTACCAGATGCGGCACAAACTCTCCCTACGTCCTATTAGAATTTCTTTTTCTTATATCCCCAACCCCACAAGTCTTAATTCTACCAAATCACTATACAATCAATTTTATTTATTACCACTTAAAAAACTGGATATGTGTTTACGCATAACGATTGGGTTACTATTTAATAACAAGGCTTAGTGAACCCATAGGTTCGATGCCGATATCACTAATTTCTTCCAACAATTTTACCTCCATTCAGTGTTTATTTTAACTCCTCGGAGGAATCAGAAATTGCAGAGGGTGCTAGGTTTGAAACTGGTGGGTTTGAGGGGTATAAAGTTTGTCACGATGAGATTAATGTCGGATTCGGGTCAAATAAGCAGTTAATGGGACATTGAAGTCATTATGGACTTTGTTCGTAACCAAGTAAGGAGCATTCAGGATTTTACGGAGGATTGGATACGAGAGGAATTCGTTGGCTTTGTGAGTCCCCAAAGCTCTACTCCGTAAGTCTAAAATGGTCCTACAACTGTCATGTATATGAGTTTTTTGTAATTCAATTGGGAGCTTAGAACGTTTGCCTAGTAATTGTTGAAGTAGCCTGAAACGGCGAGCTGTTTCTTGTCGTTTCAGTCAAGTATGACGATTCCAGATTTATGCCAATCTTCCAGTTTTGACATAATTGTTTATGGTCAGTGATATGGGATTGAAGAATATGGGATGCTATAACTGGATTAGTGTTGAATGGTAATGTACATCCGGATTTCGGTTTTGTTGGTAATCCATGGAAGGGAATTTGTGACATCCACGCCGGGCCTTCGAGTTAGCTACTTCTTTTGTTATTATAATGTTTTACAAGTAATCTTATTTATTTCAATGTTTTTACCATAGCCGTTTATTAAAAGTTAATTATAAACAATATCTAATTTGTAGCAGCTATGTTATTGTGTTGAAAAAGTAACATAACCACATGAATTAATAGAAGCCACCTTGAGTTGTAATGCACTGAAACTGGTTTAACCTGTGAACATTTGTTTTAAAACTAATTTGAATTAAACTCCAAACTGCTGGTTGGTATATTTTATAGCGAGTTTGTAATAGAAATGCAAACATTTTCGATTTCACATTGAAATACGGGATTGTGTATCTCAGTATGTAGAGCGCTGAAGTTACTGAGCTGATCCAGGGTTCGAATCCTGTTGTGAGAGATGAATTATTTAGTTTAATTATAGCTATAAGATTGAAATCAGAAATCGGTGGTATCGGCATCAAACCTTCGTGTTATCATTATTATAATATGTTAACAACTATAGGTTGACTCTTGGAATAAGTTATTTTTAAATTTTCATTCTGGAGCATTTTTAATTTTTTTTTTTAATCAGGCAATTTTTGCCCAACATAGACGTTAAACCCGACTTATTATTATTATTATTATAAATCATCATGACCAAGTATTAAATTTATTATTTAAATCAATCAATTAATTTAAAAATGAACGTATTGGTTTGATGGAATTGAAATCGAAGTACTAAAAGTTGAAATGAAAATATAATGAATGTTATATAGAGTTAACATATAAACATTAACGTTTGTCCGTTTTATCAATTTTCGTAATTTTATTTTGATTATGTGTCATTTATATGTAAAATAAATATCCTTGCAACGCAAGGTTTGTTATTAACGATATTTGTTTCTGGGGGTAAATTAAAATTACGTTTTGTTCTGTAACAACGCCTGTTTTTGAAAAAATGATTATCTATTTTCAACTGCAGTATCCCGAATACAAATGGGTTTATATTTGTTCTTTTACCCAATAAATGCATTGTAGATCAATGCAATGGAGGATTAATATTTTATATAAACGATAAAAAAAAAAATACCAAGTAAAATATAATAATGACTCATAACCCTGTGTTTATACCAAGTAGACCAAAGCGTAGTTGGGAGGATTGCGTTCTGATCTAAAGGATATGGGCTAATTTTGTATTTACTGAAAGGAATTGGTGGTATGACTAAGACTTGTGGTTACTAAATAACAAAACAAATGTTTTAATCATGGTTTTATTTTTATCTTTTGAGGAAATTCGCCGTACATTTAATATTCAAAATGAAAAGTGAACATTATATTTTGATATAAAAATCTCAATAATATAGATATCTCAAGTAATAAAGATGGGACCAAAAATGTAGTATCGGGTTTATTTTAAGTAATCGATAAAACAATTTTCTTATAAAAGACTATAACATTGCATTTTTAATTGGATATTTCTTATTTTTTGTGTTCTTTTTTAAATCAGTGTTTAATTTTATTGGTTACTTAATTGATATGCTGAGGATCTCAAGTTCAAATCCGGCTGTGATAGAAATTTTACTTTATCTGTTAACAGTCATATGGACCTTGTGGGATGTTATAGGGCTCACCTAGCCTCTATAAGCCGGTTGTACTTAATCTAGGGTCATATCTGGTGGTTGAGCATGATCTCGGAAAAATCATCTCCCTACACAATAGTTGCCTTAGAAACAGTACAGTCTCTACGATGTACTCAACCCAGTACCTTACATGGATTGCAGTGGTATTGATCCTGCCATGATGTCATGTTTATTTTTAATTTTTTTTTCCACGAATCGGCCAGCAAGGACCACGCGAATATCACTTAAATCTTCTTCACACTCTCCGCCTTCCTTCTACTCCAATACTCTCTCATCTTCCTGGACTGTCCCTCTCGCTCTTCCTTAGTCCATTTTCTCCCTCGTCTCCCCATCCTTCCCGCAAGAACCCCAACCTCTTTTAGTTTTTTCCCGAAAAGCTCTCTATCCAAGCAGTCCTTATCCTTGATTTTTAGCCTATCCAGCTCCTCTTTTATTTGCTTCACATATCCACCTATACTCTTATAGCTTAAGACTTTATCAAAGATTTTTTTGTTCAGCCTCTTATTGTTCTGGCCATGTGGCCGTAGAACCTCAGTCTCCTGATCTTGATGACTGTTTCAAGATCATCCAAAATTTTCTATATTTCTTCGTTGGATTTTCGCCTATACCCCTCTTGTGTTACTTTGGGTCCATGAATCCTCCTCAGAATTTTTCTCTCAATCTTCAGGGCTTTCTCCAGACTCGGAAGGCTGACTGTTTCCATACCATACAGTATATCTGGTCTTACTACTGTACAGTAGTGCCTCAGTTTTGCATTGGAGGACAAATTTTTCTTGCTGTACATGTTACAAGTGGAAAAGTTCAGTCCTTCCAGTTTGGCTATTCTTTCTTCCACGGATGCCCTATCTGTTCCGTTGTTACGTATTATCCCTTATAAGTATTTAAACTTTTTCGTGAATTTTATTTTCCCATATTTTATGTTCAATATTTCCTTGCTAAAGCTGGCATCCGTTGTCATTACCTCTGTCTTTTCATACGAAATCTGTAGTCCCGTTTTCTCAGCTATTTCTTTCAGGGTGTTTACCTGTTTTATAGCTTCCTCCTCCGTTTCTGCTAGAAGGGCTAGATCGTCTGCAAAGGCCAAACCCTCTACTTTCAAATTGTCCCTTTTTGTTCCTATTAATTTTTATTTATTAAATTTTAAAGTTAACATTTTCAAGAAAATATTTAAAACTACCCTTTTAATCTATTTAATCATATATAATAATTTATTCTTCTTATCATTATTAGTATTATATAAGTATTGATTTAATTATATTTTTTATATGGTAGAATGACAAGAATAAAAACTAATAAAAAATTATGTTGTATTGTTGTTGGTCCGTTTTGGGATTATTTTATTTTCTCCTATAAATACCAACTTAAACAGAAGTCTCAATTTATCTTCATGTTATGATTCGATAAAAACAAAAAAAAAAAACCAAATACCACTATAACCCGTAAACGGGTCCGGGGTTCAGCACATGGTAGAGACCTTACTGTTTTATGGACAACGGTTCTGCAAGGAGGTGACGTCCTAGGTCACGCTCAACCGCCAGGTTTTTCCAAGTATGGGTACCCTCATCATAAATTCTGGGTGAGCCCCAGGATCTATTTTCCATTTAATTTCTAATGTATTTAATTTCCACAAGGGAGGCCCTATGGTATTTTTTCATTTTATTAAACATTTTCTTCTTGTCTTTGCCATCGGATCTGAATATTCAAAACACCGCCAGAGAAATTATAACATGTTTATTTCATGGAGTTTTCTAATTATTCAGTAAAGTAATTTTGAATATCGAAGGGAATAAAGTATGTTCAACTTAGACTGCTCCGGAATTCTCCAGCCTTAAAGAGATACGGGAAAACATCACAAGATTATTTCTACCAACTAAAGTGAGAGAATCTTCTAATATTAAGGCGCTAGAAGTGAATAAATATATCTACCATTAAGGGTTTTACAATGTTTAGAAGATTTTATCCGAATTATATAAATCATTAGGAAAATTGGGCAAAAAATATTCGTGAAAAAGCTGTGTATTGGTTAGGCTTATTTTAAGAACTTAATAAAAAAAATCCTGTACCACTGCAACCCATGAAGAGTTGTTGAACGGTTGTGCAGGTAGGCCATTTGTCCGAGATCACGCTTTACCGCCAGTTTTCCCCTATTAAGGGTACCCACATTATTGGCAGATATTAATACATGTTATATTATTATAAGGGGAATGGATAGTACGTTCTAAACCAATTCCTTAAATTAATTGATATTTTTCTTGTTGAGGAAGAAGTTCACATTCTTGTAAGTGTGGAATTTTTTATGGTTTTTATTTTATTTTTTTTATTGAGGTACTCACGAAGTTAGGGACAGTCTTTAACATTTTTATGATGTTACTTCTTTCCAGGTCGTTCTTAGCAAGAAAGAGCAACTTCTTCATTGATAACGTTTATATTATAGTTTTGTTTTTGATGCTTTGTTTTTTTTGATTTGTCAATTGCATTTTATTAATTATTTCATGTTTCTTTTTAAGTTTTTATTAATTAAGTTGGTTTTCATTAATTATACATTGCATTATTAATTAAACAATATACCTCTGCTTTATTTTTTATAACCTTGGAACCAGCTTTCTTGCTATTATTTTTTTTTATTATACACTGTTGAAATATTATTACAATCTGCCAGTTGTTGGCAATGAGTAATAGTGCTATGTAGCTATACAATCATAAAATAAAAAATAAAATAAAAATATATACGTGCGGATAATAAAAATAAAGGCTAAAAATAAAATAATTGCTCACAACCATACCATAATTACACTATTTATATTTTGCCTGGGGTTTCCGAAATAAGTTTCTTCCCCAGGAATTGGGCAAAGCAGGAGTCCGGGAGGCCCCTGCGCCCTTTTCCTAGCCGCATCATTGGCATTAAACGCCAATGGAAGCGGGTTAAGGGCGCATGACATCAGACACACAGGTCGTGAGTGGAGAATCTGGCCTGTGCTATTAATTGAGTTTATTATTTTTCTATCCTGGATTCACTCGACTTTGGAGTTGGTTAAATAAATAATTTTTGAATTTTATATTCCTTTCTTTTAGTCCTGTGCAGTTTCATTCGATTTGATTTTTTTTTTTTGGAACCTCCCTTCTTGTCCTTAGATATATTTTTTGCAGTTTTGATTTTTTATTTGTTGAAAAAGTCATACATATTGTTACAAATGTGTTCATATATTTGTTTTGTTTTCTCGCTCTATATCATACTATTTAATTCTGGTCTTCGTCTCATTACTCCATTGTAAGATTTCGGAGGGACTAAGGAATGCCTTTAGGAGATGCTCGAATTTTCTCAGCGGAGGTCGTCAATAAGATTTGACTAAGGCGGAAGTTTTGGAGCCTAGCAAGTTGGGCGGCCATTACGGAAGCTAGTACATAGGTCCCCCCCCCCAACTTCGTCGTACCCTTTACATCCGACCAGATTTATTTCCTTGTCCTCATGTTGGACCCAAACTTTTAATGTCGTTATTAACTTCATCATTTTCGAAACATTTCATCTCGTTAAGCGAGTCACGGAGCCCTGATGGTTAAGCCGAGTTTAAGAAGTGTTTCAGCTATCTAAGAAATCCGGGTGGGGGGGGGGATTTATACAGCGCGTATAAATTACTCTCAAAGACTTTAATTAAGTCAGTCAAATATAACAAAAACAAATGAATAATTAAAAAATAAGTCAACAGTGAATGAGAATTTATATTTTTAATAATAATAAGTCATAGCGAACCAGATGTTGATACCAATAATTAAAGTAACTCCACTCCCAAACATCAGACCGCTACCCAAATCCAAATACGTTTCATCACTCTTAAAGCAATTCTCCAACTTACGTCTCGGACGGTTTGCAGTCGGCAATGCAGACTTCGTCTGATCCTTATTTACTTCTAGCACTATCAACGGTTCTTTCTTAGTTTTGTAATTATTGTGTTCTCACCCAACAGCCCCTTAAACACCAAACCCATTCAAATTTAATGTTGATCCGTATATATCAACATTTTTATTAACGTATTAACGTGTTATACATTACATAACATATACTTTATGGTTAATGATTAACAATTAAAATATTTTATTATAGGGAATAATGTTAATAAAAGGCTTAGCGAACCCGAAGGCTCGATCCCGATTTTAAAAATTTGGACTTTTAGGAAAAAATGACCAATTTTCAAAGAGGTGTAACTCAGAATCTATTACCCCTACAAGCCTCGGTCCTTGCTTAAATTAAAGCTAATTAAATTTACTACAACTTTATTTCCAATGATTTTCATCCTAGGATCACTCCTTCGGTTGGTGTTCCTCACGAAAATCGGCCAAAACTTAAAATTTGGACTTTTTTGGAACAAATGATCAATTTTCAAAGGGGCGTAACTCAGAATCTATTAGAGCTACAGAGCGGTTGGATTCAAATTGTAGCAAATTTTATCAAATGAAAAATTCGATTTCGAGGTTTTTCGGCCACCAAAAGTTTTCCTATCAGTTTTTTCGGTTGCAAACTTAGATTTGCACTACTGAGACATGCCCTTAAAAAATATCAAAAATGCAGCTCTCTTCAATTTTTTGCGACCTTCAAACACCTGGCCGCTGGCCTATAAACAAAAGGTAGGTCATTGATCTGTTGCTAAGCATAATTTGTAATAAAATGTTGTACTACAAAATATTACCTAATAGAGAAATTAATTCGTTTTTAAAGTTTCATCAATTTTTAGAATTTGTATTAATAATAATGTTTTTATGAAAATAATTATATATCGAAATAAGTAAACGTCGACCGGTAATATTAATTTATTTATAGGGCTGAATGTTGTCATTTAAATGTTTTTAATTAATTTATTATTACTTCTGTAATAAAAAATTGGAAGTTGAGTAGATTTGTCAATATTCAGGCTTGCAAAAAATCGATCTCACTACAAATATGTACGTAATATATTATACTTTCTCAATTATATTACTTTTTATATTTCTTTACTTCATCGCCTTTCTGTTCACACATTTTGTCATGTTGTTATTTTTCTGTTTTTCCTTCTTAGCCCTGAAGATGGTCTACATCGTAGGCCGAAACGATTAATAATAAACAATTATTATTGTAAAATTTATAATAAACAAGTTAACCTTATTTAGTGTTATAATTGGCTGCACCCCCAGACAAATCGTATATCTTATTATCAGAAATCCGCAACCATTGCTATTTTCGAAAATAAATAATTTATTTAATACTTGGATGTTATGATCTGATGTAATGTCCGGCTGAGGATACACCGGAACTTGTTTTAATTGACACTCGAGTGTCTAATATTGACACGAAAATGTCGAAAAAATTATTCGGGCTCACTCATCCTCCGAAGTTAAATGGTCGGGATTGGGCTCTATTCTACCGAAATCCAGATATTATTTGGGTTTTATGCGAGGATATGGGCAGCTGGTCCCTGAGTCCAACTCGGGGGCAGGATATTAAAAGGAAGTTGTGCGCAGACCCCCCCCCCCCCATATCTCTCTCTCTCTCTCTCTCTCTCAGATATGGCATTTGATTTTGAATGGTGGAATTGTCTCTGCTTTGCTTTCAAATACGTATATACACACAGACAAACATTATAGCAGATATCAGTAATTAATGAATCTAAATAGCAATAACATACTTATTAGTTGTAATGAAACAAAAAATTAAACTTCCTTATAAAACCTGAGTGGCTGAGGTGGCTCGCTGTCAGACGTTTATTTATATAATGGCCGAAAATGGATGCTATAAGATCTAGGACTTTCCTGAGGTTCACCCACCCTCTATCAAGTAGGTACCAAATATACGGAAAAAAACCTGGCGGTTGAGCGTGATCTAGGGCCAACACTTTCCTGCACAACCGTTGTCCAAGAAACACTAAAGTATCTACCACGCATTGACCCCAATACCCTTCTTGTGTTGTTGTGGTGATGGTTTTTTTATTATTACGAAACCTATGAACAAAAGTATATATTATATTCTACAATTAACTAGTGTATTATTTAATATAATTGTCTAGAAGCCTATTTTCCACTGTTAGGGCATGTTTATGAAATCAATAGATAGATAAAAATGCTCTTTTATTAACAAATAATTTACCTTAAATTGTCTCTCGGCCACTTTCTTAGAATGTTATCCAAGCTGAATTTTACCTCTGTTGTATTTTTTTTTTAAACAGTGTATCAAATAAAATTCATCAACATTAAATAACGTTGGGTGCTAAACGATGAAATAATTCAACTGCCACAGCGCGATTCGATTCAGCACAGCAAATTTTCTAATAAATGAAGAAATAAGTTATAAAATGAAAAAAAATATCGAATAGTGGAGGTGACGTGTTTTCAACACATGTAGTATTGAGGGGCGGCATCTCCCTACTCTCCCTAACCCCCCTAAAAAAAAATTGGATTATCAAATACGATGTTATAAAAATATCATTTAGCCGTGGAAGCTGAAGTATTGCCTGGGGATGACATATCCAACTCGTCCTCAATCTAATAGCCGGGGCAGAAGTATGAATGAAGATGAGTTCTGAAGGACTTTGACAGGAGTGGTGAGGGGGAGGCGAGCGGATGGGCCAATCAGAGCTCGTATTCTATCAGCTCTATCACCGCTCCGCCAATGAGATGACATCCTACGATTGGTTTAGTCAAATATCTGCCGCCGAGTCAATCAAAAGTGACAGCCTCATCCAATACCACTAAATGTAGGTTTCTGCCTCCCCCCACTTTTTTTATAGAGCCAATGACGGACTATATCTGTCAGTGAGTCGGTGACGAACCATTCGGATCTGTGTACTATTTTTCTGTTTCTAAACCGGGGTTTTTAATCCTCTTTTGGATTAGCTCTTATTAGGACTCCAAATTTTGAAATTGCGATGTTCTTAGAGTCCAATATAAATAGAATAGAATGCTTCTCACAGCGAAATGGATGATTGTTTAACAATACAAAAGGAAGTAAGTTTAGTGTCAGGGTGTCAGAGGCGAACCATCGGGGCATGATTACAATCGTACAAGATTTTGTAAGTGTCTACACAGGATTTGTATTCCTATTTTGAAGAACTCATATTTGCAGTCAAAATTTTAATATTTTGTGTCGGGAATTTATTTTATTTTGTATGTGCGATGTACATAGTTTTTAGTGGAAATCGATATAAACTCTTCTCACCGTCGAACGGATAAGTCGGTAATGAACCATCAGGATCTGCGTATTACTGTTTCTGCTTCTACAATGGGTATTGTAATTTTTTGGACAATCTCTTATTAGAAATACAAATTTCAAAATGTTGTTTTATGTCTCACTTTCTGATTGCGGGATGTCCTTAGTTTTTAAAAACTAAAAAAGGTTTTGTCTTCGTATTGTGGTCCTATATTGATGAGTTTATTATTAGTATTACAGATTTTGATTTTGCGATTACTTTATTGTGCGATATACATAGTTTTCAATATATATTGACCATTATATATATAATCACGGGTATCACATCACTATGATGAGTTCTAAGTGGCTCTTCCCTCCCATCCGAAGACAATATTTCCTCTGTTCATTCTTATACCAATCCATTTACTCTCAACACCCTTCATATATCTACAGTCTCCTCCAATTCAAATCCTCTGCCCAGCACCACAAAACAATATCCCGCCTTTCCAATCTCTACAATCGTTCCCACCGAACCAAAGCATTCGAGCGTTCTTTCCTTGCCCGCTCCACCACTGTGTGAAACTCAATACCTCCTTTCACCCGCCATGCTTCTTCATTGGCTTCATTTAAATCCTTGCTTTTCCAACATCTCTTGACATCCCAAAAAGATGCTCTCTAAGCAGGTCAATCGCCCGCTTAAATAAATTAGTATTGAATACTCGATTTCGTTGCCTACTTGTTTTGTTTATTTTTCTCAAAGAAGATATAGACTATGTAAATACTTTATTGCATGGTACCCCATTCACTTATTTTATTTAGTAATTTTGTTATTTACTATTTTATTAATTTTGTTTATAATTATTTTGTCGGTATTAATATATTTATTTTTGACAATTAGTTAAAATCCTGTCACGTTTCGTAATTTTTAGTTGTTTCATTTTTATTTTTATCTTTATTTTCATTATGTTTTTGTCACTTTTGATTACTTTCTGATTCGTATTATTATGTAGGCTTCTGGCCAGATGTATATTATGTTTATTTGATTTGTTCATGATTGTTATTCTCTCTCTGTCTCTCTTTATATATATATATATATATATATATATATATATATATATATATATATATATTATATAGTTAGGCCTCCTATGCTAAGTGGCACTTTGACACTGTTAATTAATCCTTGCATTATTGTCAATCTGAATACGGCATTGAAGGCATTCAATGCTAATAAGGAACGGTTAATGTTGATCTGTCAACAATAACTATACCAAATCAACATTCAATTCTGATCTCACTGGTTATAATAGCCTGAGCCGGGATATGTTCACCAACAATCGCTTTGACGTCTAACATCCCAAGTACATTACGAAATTACGAGTTTTAGTGTTTGAGATAATAATTATAGTTTAGTTAAGAGTTCGAACAGTTGCTCAACACAAAATTCCATGGAAATCGTCTCAGTCAGATTTTCATAGTAAAAAGTTCCATGGGAAAATAAAGTGTAGATCCAATTCTACCGTTTAGTTAACTGATGTCTTATACTTGCCTTTTAAGGGAGTGGAGAAACTCCTGGAGATACTCCTGGTGCTTCACCTAGCCTCTATAAGTATAATTTATTATTATTTATTGTTCTTTTAATGGTGATTAGTTTTAAATATTTTTATTTTGAAGATAAAAGATTTGTCTTGGCCGGGATTCGAACCCTGGTCGCCCGCATCTCTAGTGCAGTGCTCTAACCATCTGAGCTACCAGGGGTCGTATCCAAGCCAGACAAGTCCATTCTCTTCACCGATCCCATATCCCCGTGTTATCGCAATTTTTGCGATGTATACACGTTGAAGAATATTCATTGAACATTATTTTATTTAGGATCTTGTTGAATTACGTCAATTTTATATTTATAATTTCTTTTTATTTATTGATCTTTTGATGGGGATTGTTTTTAAATATTTCTATTATGAAGGGAAAAAATAGCCTTTATAAAGTTGGGGAAAAACCTTGAGCGTGTTCTCATTAAAATCACCTCCCTGCACAATCGTTGTTTGTTAACAGTACAGTCTCTACCATGTACCAGGTTTGTAGTTGTATAAATTATTTTTTTGGGGGTGGGTTAGTTACAACTTGCTTTTTACTGCTTTAAGAAAAAAAATATATAGTCTAATAGAATGGTGAGTGGTTGCAGGCAATGAGTTATTCTATTTTGCCTTCATTTCAACCTGAGATTATACCATCTTCATTTTCATTTTTCATTGGAAAAAAACGTGGTAGTTGCCAAACGAATGCTTTTGGCTTGCGAGGCTAATAAAAAATAATATAAATAAACTTAAACATCTAAAAGTTTTGTAACTAGTAGATTTGGGAAGTAATATTAAAATTATTAAATATCTATGTAAAATGAATATTCATTAATCTCATTTATTTTCATAATTATTATTAATTTTTTTATTATAATACTGTCCGTTATCTTCACTTTCTCGCTTTACTGATCAAGTCCTTTGGAAACATAACTGCTCTATTACCCTCCTCAGAGTATTTCAATATTTTTCATACTTTATATATTGTTGCACCAAATGTAAATATTTATTTTGTATCATGAATAATAATAGTTGTTGACCTTGTATATGTATGAGGAAAAAAAAATTATCTTAAATACGGAGCACTATGTCAAGTTATTAAAGCTTGACATTTGACTCCATCACATGCCCTGAAGAAGACCTGCAATGTGGGTCGAAACGTTGGTTTTCCAATAAACAGTTCTCCCTACTTAAGGGAAATTTTTATTCCTCCAGCGTGGCCATTTTTTCCCTCATATATAAGTTGTAATATTAACTATCGGATATTTCGACAAATTTCAACTCTTTCCACGATTTGGAGAGACAGTGCAATCCCTCTGAATTATATATGCGGCCCTGTTATAAATCTAAACTGATGGCTCCAATATCTCGAATAAAAATTTCAGGGGCACTAATCTCGCATTGTCACGGAAGCTACTCCACATGCGAGTCGTGCCGGATGAGTCAGTATTATTTTATATTCAAATTTTATTGCCCTTGGCTATATAATGCATACTCTACTCCTTTGACTAATTATCGAGCAATTAGGCCTCATTAGCATTAATAACTCGGCTAATGGTTATATTACGTTCCCTGAATTTGTTATTCATAACAGAGGCGGTTCTCCTCTTTGATGTGGCCTCGTGTGGGAGATGGCTTCGTCCTCGTATCGCAGATCGATCTCCAGTGCGCAAGATAAATTACAGTTGGTGTGGATGGCTAGAGGTGTCATCTATGCCTAGTGGCCTCGTGATATTTAGCCTGCATGGATTCAATATACCGAATACGAGACTATGTAGGGTTCAAAATAGTCCGAGTAATCATATTAATAATAATAATAATAATTTGGTTTAGCGAAGCCAAACTTCCGTCCACGGACCACTACCTAAACCCGAATCCGCCAGATCACGCTTAACGCAATCCTCCCACCTACGCCTCGGTCTACACCTCAGGCGCTTCCCCATCCACACAGGGCTTATTCACTCTCAACCTTCGCGACGCTATCACATAAATAATGTTTACCGCGTTGTGTGATCTCCTAAATTCCCTAGTTTCACATCCGTACATCCATAAAGAAGAGTTGGAAGAATGATGTTTTTTTAAATACTGATTTTTAGATTTCGGGAAAAAAGACGCGACCTTAGTAATGTCGAGACCGAATAATAAAAAGCATTTCCTGCCTTTAATCGCGACTTTATTTCCTCTTGACTTTGCTTTCCCTAGTTCCCACAGATCCTAAGTACTTAAACTTCTCCACATGTTCCAACTTATTCCCTCCTACAACAATATCACCAAAATGTTCCCCTTTTCTGCTACTGACCATATACTTAGCCTCTATTTCTTTACATTCATTCATCAACGTTTCTGTATTTAGATTTTTAGTTTCCGCGTCTTCACCAAGAGTACCAAATCGTCCGGAAACCCAAGCAGGGATATTTAACTATTTGCGAATAATACTTGCGAAAGCGAATCACCTTGTTTTAAATCATAGCTTAGTACTTAATACAATTATTTTCTTATTAATATTTTGTAAATACATTTTTTTTTTAGTTAGCACATAATTTTTTTTCGTAGTTATGACTGGTATAATTATCCAAACTCCTTCATGTGAAGTAACTATTGACGCATATATTCATTCTAAATTACTATATGATAATATTAGGCCAGGTAAAAGACATTGGCATAAACTATTAGAATATTCAGTTATACATATATATTGTAGTATCGAACGTATCTTTAAAAGATTAATAAGCTCTGTGCCATTAACCCTTTGTATATGGGGTAGACCGAAGCGTAGGTGGGAGGATTGTGTAACGAGTGATCTGGCGGATTTGGGTTTGGGTAGGGGTCCGTGGACAGAAGTCGGTAAGCATAGATTTGTGGTATCGGCATCGAGCCTTCGGGTTCGCTAAGCATTATTATATATATTATTATTATTAATCATTAGGTATATGTATTATATATAATATAATAATAGCTTAGAAAAGGGCCTATTGCTCTTGAATATAAATTAAAAAAATAAGTTTTAGTGAAACGAAAACAAATTTCCATACCTACTAGTTCCAAAGTGCATATAGTAAAATTACAATCCGTTGTAAAAACAATTATGGCTGAAAGTTTTTCCTTGATTGTTTGTAAGGGATCTACTTCCCTGTGTTATAGTTCCTAAGGGCTGTGTAGTGCCACTGTCTTCCTAACTTGAATAGGGCCATGAAGGGCGGGGCGCTGTTTAGTTATGAAAATGCGGTTTTAGGAATCCGACTCTATATGACTCTTTAATAAATAATGTATGTATTTATTCATAGACCTGTTAGGCCAATTTCATTTTCTTTTTCTTTTTTATATAATTACCTCTGAGGATTTTTAGGAATCTATTATGTTTTTCTGTGCGGATAGGTGCGTGTATGTATCAGTTATTCAAATAAATACAGGATGTTTCAGGGTTTAGTAGGTAAACTAAAAATTTGAACTAAGGTCCTGAAAACTAGATAAAAATTGGATACACCAAAGGAGGCAAGTCAGCAAACGCTTAGTTTAGGATATATTCACACCTAAAGATTTTCATCGTTATGAATTATTTAGGCATAGTAAATTTTAGATTTTATTCGTTCCAGCTACATTATTAATTAAATGTATACATTAACATTTAAAGTTAAATTTAAACAAATGAAGTCATTAAATTTAAACATATGAAGTGTTGTTCAGAGTGATTTCCTTGTGAATTAAGGCTCGGCATCTTCTTCTACAGCAGCAGTAGCAGAACAGCACTGGATATGTTAAGTGTTATTGTTTCAGAAGACTCAATTATCCTTCTTCGTAAAGAATTAAGGTCATTGACCGGCCTTGCATAAACATTTTGTTTAATGTCACCCTAAAAAAAAAATATAATAAAATCCAGTGCCGTTCTGCCCGTGCTGCTGTTCTTGTCCTGCAGGGTACCTCAATATGTAGAGCGCTGAGTTTCCGTGCTGTAAGTCTCGTTTCAAATCCGGCTCCGGAAGATAAATTATTTTATCTATTAACACCCATAGATAAATCTTGTTAGATCTGTAGACCTTCCGGGTTTCACCCAGTGCCTATAAAATCTATAACGTTAGTTGGAACCTGGTGGATGAGTCTCGGCCACATCACTTTTCTACCCAATGGTTGGCTTAGAAGCAGTATAGTCCTTGTAATGTTGAGTACCATAGTGTGTAGAGAGCTGAGTTTCTGTGCTAAAGGTCTCGTTTAAATTCGGCTATTTTATCTTCTATCAGTAATAGATGGGGTTCTCTGTAATCTACAGACCTTCTCGGGGTTCACCTAGGCTCTATGCAATATGGGGGAAAACCTGGTGGTTACCAAATCACTTCTCTGCTCAACCGTTGTCTTACAAATTAGTAGGATACGTATATCCTACTAATATTATAAATGCGAAAGTTTGTATGTTTGTCTTTCACGAAAAACCTACTGAACGGGTTTTGATGAAACTTTACAGTAATATAGGTTATACATCAGAATAACACATAGGCTACAACAAGGGCGGATATAGGGGGGCTACGGGGGCACGTGCCTCACAGGCAGTTTTTTTGGTACTGTGGAGAATCCATTATAGTACATAATTAAAGGCAAATCACATGATAATAGTTGTTAAAATAACAGAAAGAACATAAGTGAAATTATTGTTTTGATATCCTACTGCGAAAGTTTGTATGTATGTGTATTACTCATTCACGCAAAAACTACTGAAAGAATTTGGATGAAACTTTACAGTAATATAGGTTATACATCATAATAGCACATAGGCTACAGCAAGGGCAGATTTAGGAGGCACGGGGGCACGCGCTCCCCCAGACAGTTTTTTGTGTTCTGTGGAGAATCCATTATAGTACCCAATTAAAGGCAAATCAGGAAGTTAGCATCGTGAAATTTGCAGATAGGTTCTTTGTATAATTTAAGAAAGAAATTTGGATAATTCCACCCCCAATGGTTTTCCCCTTAATATAATAGGGGTTTAAAGATTGTATGGAATCTGTCAGTTTTGAAGTTAGACATCTGAAATTTATAGTGTAAAGAAAGTTAAATTACTTATTTAAAATGATATGTCACGAAACTTCATGTGGCAGACCAAAATCCTCGCGATCGAAGCCGCGGGCAAAAGCTAGTACTCTAAACCTTTTACTGAACCCACTCAAGGGATCATGATACCAATTCTTAGAA
The DNA here is from genome assembly GCA_037127475.1 of Arma custos. Classification (NCBI taxonomy): domain Eukaryota; kingdom Metazoa; phylum Arthropoda; class Insecta; order Hemiptera; family Pentatomidae; genus Arma; species Arma custos. The sequence continues at coordinate 50,185,031 of CM073761.1, forward strand.
AGTACATTCTTCATAAGTCCCTCCTACTCAATTGATACTGTAATGGTACTTGTTGAGTTCCAGTCTCTTGGGTACACCTTTATACATTTTTCCTACGAGTGAAAAAAAATAAAATAAAATATGGGAGGTAATTGTTCTTGACGAAGGGCAACAGGTAAGCGGGGGGGGGGGGGGTAATATAGGGCCGAAAAACAGGGGATCCCATATTCATACTATCTCTGTATACTTATTCATGGGCCCTCTGGGAGCAACCTCCTCCCTTAATTTTCGGCCCTTTTTTTTCTTTTCCTACCCGGCGTACGTCGTTTTCATGAATGTTGGAGTTGATCTGGATAAGATATTATTCTCTATTATTGTGGTGAATAGGCGTTCTAAATGAGTTTTAAGGGCAAGTTTTCCACTGGCACATATGTATATAGCTTTTTGATTTGGGATTCATTCAATAAATTCATTACGATAAAAACACTCATCAGTAGTATATAGTAGCTCCGGCATCGCATTCGAAAAAAGCTTCAAGATTATTTAGGGAAATTAAAGACAAGAATTAATTAGAGCTAAAGTAAAATGTGGGTAAAATCCAGTGTGAAGATAACCGTGGTGTATCCTACTTTGGAACATTCTATGCAAGAATACCTAAAAAATTAATAAGCACTTACTCGACTGGTGTGGCTCAGTGGTAGAGCACTGAGTTGCCGCGCCGAAGGTCCTGGGTTGAAATCACTCAATACTCTTTTTAATCTGTTAGCAGCCGGAGATGGATCTTGTACCCTGTGGTCACCCAGCCAAAATAGGGGAAAATCTGGTGGTTGAGAGTGATCTAGGACAAATCACCTCCCTACGCATCCGTTGTCCAAGAAAAATTACCATCTCTATCACATACTGAACCCAAGACCATGGATTATAGTGGTACAGTTAAAAAAAAAATATTATTAACTCGATTCAGCTTCCCCATGTTGGTCAAAATTCGACTTAACTAATTATTCATCGGGGCTAATGTTAGGTTAAAATGTTATATTAAAGTTTTACAGGTTCTCGAGATTTAGTTACTATTTTTTTAACTTTAAAATTCTTACAAAAAAAAAAAAAGTGTCTCCGTCATAACATTCAAAAACACTGTTACAGTATTCAAATTTGAATAAAATCTAGTGTGAAGACATATGCCGTAAATCCTACTTTGGAACATTATATTGATTTTGCATTATTGTTACGTACGGTTTTTTGTGTACTGTGGAAAATCCATTACAGTACACACTTACAGGCAAATCATGTGATGATAGTTGTTATATATGAATAAAATAACAGAAAGAACATGAGTGAAACTATTGTTTAGATATTTTAATAAACCTTTGAAACCTTTCTATAAATACTACAAGTTTATTTCTAAGTTATTGTTGATTTTTTTGCCCGTCTGCCCGTTGTAACCCCCCCCCCCCAGAAAAAATCCTGCATCCGCCCTTGGGTACGTATACCTGTAATGTTAATAAATGCTTAGTCGACTGTTAAACGAAAAGGCGGGTAGCTCGAGGGCTATGTGGGAGGATTGTGTTGTGAGTGATGAGCGACGTGGTTAACCCCCAATTTTTTTAAGATATGTGAATACCTTTTTGGCCATTCTTTGTAAGTGTCTTTAGAACATTTCTTTATTTTCTTTTGTTAAGCCTTATCATTATTTTCTGGAGTTTTTAGATAAAAAATTCTAGAATCTTGGAATTTCTAGAACGACATGATGGGATTCCGTTAAGCTTGATCATACGGATTTATGTTAATGTGCTATTACCCCTGAGAAATAATGGGCAAAAATTGAACTACTTAATATATTATAAATTTGAAGGTATAAATGTACTTCTCGCTAGCTCATATAATTGGGAACTGTGCCAGGACTTTAAACATTGGACCTAGCAGCCTGGGTATCAAGGTAGTTTCATGAAAGTTTAGCCCCCAAAGGCGAGTTTTATATCTGTTGAACAGATTGGAGATTTAGAAAAATTCATCTGTGGTAAGAGCTATGAGCAAGTTGGTCGGTGTAGGAGCTCGCTAAGAAGATTAGTGGGGGGTAGGGGGAAGGGGGGCGCCATAGCAGCTTAGGAGTAACGAAAATTCTACCTCCGCTCTCTCATTGGTCAACCAGATAAAAATGTTTTTCCCGAAGAAAAGGCTTAAGGAAGCTTTAAAACGAGAAAGGAAAAAAAAAATCTGGTTCGCTTCTGTCCTGACACGACTTTAACTTCTAATCTATTTTCCATATTTGTAATATGATTTAAAATATATCTTGTGTATTTTTTTATTTTTACAATCTTACATTAGCAACATTATAATAATAAAGGCCGTAACTTGTATCAGGGCCGTAACTAGGAATGGCTCTTGGCTGGACTTACATATAAGGTACCAGTCCACAGGTTGTCCCAAGTATATTACATGTTCAAATTTTCATTCATTTCCTTTTTAATATTTTGGAAAATAAAAATTACCTTAAGTTTTAGTAAGGAAAATGTTTATATTCAGGTAATCATTTTATCTAGAAATAAACTTTTCAACTGACATTTCGAAGTGTAGATGACATAAATATTCTTCACTCATATTGATATTAATTTTTATATTGTTAGGTGCTTTTATTTATTTATTTTTCTAAGATGATTTATTTTTATTGTAAATTAGTTTGTTTGTTCATTTAACGTCACTTTATGCTGCTATGGCAAATCGGACGATGTTACATTGGGAGCTCTAAATTTTACCTATCGAGGTTTAATTATGATGGGGATTTTCTACGAGTACCTGACATCGTACAGGCTCGGGACTCCAGTTTAACGTCCCTTCCGAAGGAAGGCGTAACTAAGGATTTTTTACTGCCTTTAAAAAATCCTAGGGCCAACCACTATACCACAGGTCGCCCCTTATAATAGTATTTTTTTTATCCAAATGTTGTGAAACAATCACCTAGTTTAGTTTAGGGCCACCTGAAATTAGTTTTAGGTTTTTATTTTATTTAATATAATTATTTTTAAATTGTAAATTAGTTTTTTTGTATTCTCATTTTATGTTATTTTCTTATTCTCTAACAGAAAATACATTTTAGTTAATTTATTAATGTAATAAAAACCTTTTTCCAGTCAAATCTCCTTTAATGTTAATTCTTATGAAGTTCATATATATTTTTTTAATTTTAAAATGGTTTATATAATTTAACATAGTATCGAGGTATAACTAAAATATATTATTACAGTCTAAAGTCTGATTCAGAAGATTAGAGATTGACCATGGAGGATATTGAAACTCCAAGTAGGAAAAGTTTTAAAAAATTTATGGAAAACTATATCGAGGTATCTATACTTAATTTCAGTCTTTCAGGACAAATTTTTATAACTTATGTATTTATTGTATTGTTTGTTATTTTATATTGTTTTTGTTATTAATTACAGATTTGATAGAATGATAATGCAAATTAATTGACTTGTAAGTAGTAGAAGTACACTTATGCAAAAAATTGAAAATGACTCTATAGATAGTCGAAACGTTTTTCTAAAATAAAAGAGATTCGAATGGAAAAAGGTTTTATCACATTAATAAAATATTTAATCCAGTGGCATCAACGATAAAATTATATTTATTTTCATGTTATTATGTGAATATTGTATTATTCTAATAACGTAGCCCTTCGGCCAGATATATATTAATTAAATTTTGTACACCTCTGTTATTCTTAAGGGACCTGGTCCCGGAATAAAATTATTTTTCAATCCTATTTTATTCTATTCCATACGTTTGTTGAAACGTTCATTTATTGAATGAATGAAATGATCAGTGAAATTTACGCATTTCTCATTATTACACCTTTTAATTAAATAAATAATTAAACTCGCGATTAATTTTATCTTCGAGAGTAATAATAATGAAACGAATGAAATGTTAAAACTTATAAAAACTTATGTCGTAATATAACTTGAAGCGAGAACCTACTGAACTGATACCAATTAAAATTTGCTTCCTCCCCATTAAATACCCGCAGGGAAAACGGGGGTACAGGTACCCTTTCTCGAAAATTTTACAAATTTAATGTGCGAAATTGTAAGTTTGAAGAGTTTTGCTCCATGAATTTCTTTTAACATATTGCCGCCCGCTAAAAAAAAAAAAAAAATTATCATATAAATATATTATATATATATTTTTTATTGATTGTTTTAATTTTTAAATACTTTTAATTTTGAAGAGAAAAGATTTTTCTCAGCTGTTTTGTATCCGGCTGAAATAAGTGGAATGTAAATTAAATATGCATACTTATTTGCAGACGATTAATCTTAATTAAAACAAGAACCCGAGTACCGTTAGTTGAACTAGAACATTACGTTTCAAGCACCAGCGTTGGAAAAAAGCTCCAAAATCCAATTATTTCGAACCTAAGTACAGAACTGAGGCTGAGGAGATTGGGATCCCCGGGGATTTAGCCAGTGTCTATAAAGTGGATTCCCTTAATTGGGTAAAAACCTGGCGGTTGAGGGTTATATCGCTCGAATTAAATCCCTGCCCCAACTATCGGCTTAAGTCTCTTCACGGGTTGTAGTGGTATCTGGTACAGGCGTCTCCACTTTCTTTTCCAGACTAAATACAAGAAACTAGTTTGATACATTTTAATTACTATTTAAAAATATCTGTTAATTATTATTTGTTTTTAATATATTATGTTACGGTCCATGACGTCACGGGTTTGTACCCAGATGTTTCGACTTTCTTTCTAGGTCTATGTAAAAAAAAAATAGATCAACTATAAAAATAAAAATAAGTAATAGTTTAACTATAAGTTACTCGTACAACCAAAATTTCTGATGTCTAACTTTAAAACTGACGGATTCCATACAATCTTTGAACCCCTATTATATTAATGGGGAAACCCTGGGGGGTGGAATTACCCAAATTTCTTTCTTAAATTATACAAAGAACCTATCTGCAAATTTCAAGATGCTAACTTCCTGATATGCCTTTAATTATGTACTATAATGGATTCTCCACAGTACCAAAAAACTGTCTGGGGGCACGTGGCCCCGTGCTCCCCCCCCCGTAAATACCTCCTTGCTGTAGCCTATGTGTTATTCTGATGTATAACCTATATTACTGTAAATTTTCATCCAACTCCGTTCAGTAGTTTTTGCATGAACAAACAGACACAAGAGACAAACAAACAAACTTTCGCATTTATAATATTAGTACTATAATGCCAGGGAAGTGTATGGTTATTTTAACATGGCTGGATGTATTATATATTATAAATATTATAAAAATAAATAAATATTTATTACAAAAGACTTTGTTGATTTCTTCTGGTTTAGATCGTGTTGATAAATATTAAAAAATTTAAAAATATATATTTTTTCGCTTCGATTTGTCTTTTATTTTTTTATTACATTTTCTGATTCTCTACCAAAACATACCTGTTAGTTATTTACTTTCAAGATATTATGTAAATACTGTTTTATTCTAATGTAGTCCAGATAAATATTTATTTAATTTTATCATCTCTGTTATTCTAAACGCACCTGGTCCCAGAATAAAATTATTTTTCTATTCTATTCTAAATAAGACTTTTCATTCGTTAAGTAATATTTTATTAAATTAAAGGTAAATAAAACTTTATTTATTATTTATTGATCGGATATTTCTCATTAAGTTAACGTGTAAGCATAGTTGTTTTATTTATACTCGTAGGTATAATTATAGTTTACCCTATTTTCAATGTACGAAATTTACCCATTTTTAAAATATATTATTAATATATAAAAAATAAAATCCAGCACGTGCAGTGATATTTAAACAAATTGCGTTAATTGTTTTATTAAATTGTGGTGATCCATATATATATATATATATATATATATATATATATATATATTATTTAAATGTATGATTATTGATTAGTATAATAATATGAATTGATTAGTATGTATTATGTTGATTAATATTGTAGTTAATTGCGTATTGAGATATTTATATAAGTATTGTATCTGTATTTAAATATTGTTTATATTATCCGTAATAATATTTTATGTGTATATATATATATATATATATATATATATATATATATATATATATATATTTTAAGAATATACTTTTTCTTTGGGCTTCCATTGGTAACTTTGTGTTTTTACTGACTTATTTACTCCCCTTAAGGCTCCACGGATATTTTTTTATAATTAATAAATTTTTTGGGGAAAGGTCATTACAAAATAATATCACCTATACTGATTTATTTTGAGGCAAGACGAAAAGTTTTATAAACAATCATTACTATCTAGATCTTATTCAAGTATTAGTTTATTTTTTTTATAAAGTTATTTATCGCGTATATGATTATAGATTTTCTTTTGTCATATATATATTAACTATAACTATATACTCGTATATATATTAACGTTGACTTTATATTTAAAAATTATCACTAGCATAAGAATAATAAATATAAAATAAATTACGAGTATAATATAAAGTTGATGTAAGTCAACGAGATCCTATTTAAAGTAATGTTCCGTGAACATTCTTCCCCCCACATACGCAAAAATTGCGATAACACGGGGATATAGGATCGGTGAAGAGAATGGATTTGTCTGGCCGTGGTACGAGCCGGGTTAGCTCAGTTGGTTAGAGCACCGCGCTAGAGATGTGGGCGACCTGGGTTCGAATCCGGTCCAGGACAATTCTTTTCCCTTCAAAATAAAAATATTTAAAAATAATCTAAACGGATTTGGGTTTGGGGGTATTGGTCGGTGGATAGAAGTTTGTTAGCAGAGATTGGTTCCTGGTGGTATCGGCATCGAACCTTCGGGTTAGCTTATTGTTATTCATTATTAAGAGTTTTACTATTTACTTTTTTATTCTTTTTAGGCACAGTTTGGTCCTCCACTAATGAACAATTTACAAAAGAAAAGTTAACTACATCAAGGACTATGTATTAACTAAAAGTCAAATTTAACGATATTTAAAAATTTATATGCAAAATACATCCTTTCATCCTGTTTCAAGGTGGGTTCATTAAGTTCAAAATAAAATAATTAAATAATATACAACAATAAATACCATAAAAACAATGATAAGAATTAGCAAATCCTAGGACCAGTTGCCGATACATGCAAACCTCATATAATTGATTTTATTTTAGATTAATTTTCTTGAATCAATAAGCCATTCAAGTGATAAAATTTTATTTTGCGTACCAGGAAAAATTTAATGTTAGAAATGTAATAAAAAAAAACAACGGCAGTCCTATGGGTTAAACTTCTTTAAGCGATATGTACTTATTTAAGAGCATTTATATTTACAATCACAGGCGGGTCCAGGGGGGGTGGGCACGGGGGCACGTGCCCCCTGACTGTTTTTTGTGTACTGTGGAAAATCCATTACAGTACACACTTATTGGCAAAACATGTGATGATAGCTGTGAAAATATATGAATAAAATAACAGAAATATCATGAGTGAAACTATTGTTAAGATTAAGACTGTGGAAAAATTCCAACGAAAAGCCTTAAGTCTCCAAACTAAAACAGAAATAGAAATTATCTGTCCAATATTTCGCCAATTCAGGCATCATCAGGGTAGAAAGAGAATAACAGCAAAACAAAACATGAATAATACACCCAAGAAACATCCCACCACCTCGAAGGCTCAAATGCAATTAATGAATCATAAGGAAGGATACTCGATCCCAGCTGGTTAAGGTTAGATAAATGTGTTGTTTCCTATTACTTATTTTTCCTGTGGTGGTTTTTGAAGTTTGGTGAGTGTATATTGAATTTTGAATTTCTGAAGTATCTATCAGCTGTTTTTATTTAACCTTAACCAGCTGG